>APFE030069813.1:92971-136470 GCA_000404065.3 Pinus taeda | reverse complement strand
ATTAATATAATAATAATAATTAAAAATAATGTTATAAATGATGGAAATAGTGAGTGGGAAAGTAAATCAGTATTTTATTACTTTTAACAAATTTTACCTCTTAAAACATTTAATGCACATAAATGATGAAACACACATCTTTATATATGAAATGCTTATACATTTTATTTTGTAAATATTTTGTAAACTTATTTGTATGAAGTAATCACCAACTTATAGGAGACATTAATCTATTAGCCAAGCACCAAATCAGGAAACTTTTAGGCACCAACATGTAAGAGACTCTAATCCACTCAGGTAAACACCGACTCAACAATTTTGTAGGAACATACCTACTTCTTCAAGATAATTCACAACCTTTCATGGCGCATACAAATTTCCATTATTTAATGAGGGTTCCACCCAAACATGTCACCCTTAGGTTTTAAGCTTCAATATTGATCACAACCACCTATCCCCGTCTGCTTACTTGTCATAATACTTGCCTCTAAGATTAATGTTTCCTTATATTTCCTTGTTTTTCTTCATCTTCTCTTCTTACACTATTTCAACACCAGTCTTCTCCCCTTACTTCATATTCTTGTTCCTTAGTGTACTAAAAAGAAATTTTCCTAAAGTTTATATGATTTGAGCGCACTATTTATACCCTTTCAACAAACCTTCTTCAAATATTGCATCGTAAGGTGTCATAGGTTCTGACATTTGAACTATCTGTTTATGTATCTCCTAACACTTTTGGTACATAAATAAATAAATACCCCATTCATAACCATGAATAAATAATATAAATTTTCAGATAGGTATGTTTGAATCATGATCATGGAGACTTTTGTTGCACTATCATTCCTTCATTGAATGCTTTAGCTCCCAATGTCTACTTTTAACGTTATAGTTTAAGTTCCCATAAAAGCCCCACGTCAGGATAGGTATAACATAATACATGGATGAAAACACCAAAAAATTAACAAAATACATGAAACCATCCCTAAGATTCAAAAAATATTAACTTAGTAGGAAACAACATGAACATTACTATCTAGCGAAAAAAATGGTAGTAATTATTCTTTTAAGGTGTATGAAATGCTCTACTTAGATCTATCTGAGAAATGTGCATAACCAACAAATAGTATGTAGATTGAAAATATTACAATTAAAAAATCAAAAGACAAAATACAACCTAGATTCAGAGTATATGTTAATGGAATGGTTTTAGAATGACATATAAAATAACTAACATTCACTGTGAATATATATATATATATTTTTAAAGGTGTATTAAAGTTAATAGTCCCCTTGTTCAAATTGTATGTGTCCAAGAAGACATGGAAGGACGTCGTACAAATAATTAAGAAATTATTTTCTAAATCCCCTCTGAGATGCATTGTGTACATAACTCCTTACTCTGCCTCTGCGTCACTAATCAATTGATAAGATGGGAGGCTTCCATGATGCACTGAGGAAATTGTTCATAATCAACATACAATGTGGAATATGTTCCTCAACTTCATAGAGTAAATAAATTATTGAAGAGGGCTTAGAAACATATAATATATGTGTCACAATATGTAAATGTTACTAAATAGTGCAACCCTTAAAATTCCTTATTACCTCTCAAAGAAGGTTCCCCTTTAATCAAATCCCGGGTTTCCAAAACTATCCTGGTTATGCACCTAATCTTACTACTCCTACCACTTGCGGATAGGTCATGTACTAGAGATAACCAAAAATTTGACTCCTTGACTTGAGGGTTGATTCACAACAAACTTTAAGAATAGATCAGATCCCCTTGACCATAGAGCTTGTTCTTCCCTTAGCTATAGATCATCCATTTCAAACTACATACTTCATCCATCTATGCCACAAGATATTTGGTTTTCTCTACCACAAAGAATTTATGAATACAAAAAGACCACATGTTGGCTTTATTTACATGACTTTAGACCATTAATTGTTTTATAGGGGCCAAACTGTCTTCTAGCAGGGCCAACTTGTCACTTATTAATGTGTTAGAAATTTTAATAATTTTAGAATATTGAGGATGACCTTAATCAATATAAGTTGGGGCATATATAATACCAAGAATAGGTGTTTTTGCATAGTATTACTTTTGGATTTGATGTGTTGAAAACCATGCATTAACATCAAAATATGGTATTATATTTCTTAATGAGTAGCATGGTTAAAACAAACTCTTACATTTTTTTAATTACAACACTTTGATTGTCATCATAGGAGTCTCTCTCTAACTTCATCATTATCCTTTTCTCTTGGCTTTCACATTAATAACAATACTTAACAAATCTCCCCCTTTATCGTTGATGGAGACAGTTTTGTAAATTCTTCCCCCTTGTCGTATTTATCCCCATTTGCAATGAATGGAAAATGGAGTTCTCACTTTGTCTATATATTTTCAACCATCTTATTCGCACGTGCTCTTCATATATGCATCGTCTCCTCTATTTTTCCAATGAAGACTACCCTCTGTTGAACACATTTTTTTCATTTATTTCAATTTTTCTAAAGTGAGTCTCCTGAGAAGTATGAAGAGTGGGTAATTGTTAGATGTGGAACTTAATTTTGTATCCAACATGTGTATCCAACCCAAGATTAAAATATGCAACTAATTAGATCAATTTTGTGATTTACAATAAATACACCTCTATTCAACTAATTAACACCAAAATTAAATTATGCAACTAATTAGATAATTTTTTTGTTTTACGGTCAACGCATCTCTATTCAACTAATTAACATATAATTTTTTAGAAATAGGAGAAAATGAAATTTACCTATAGCGATGATATTCCTTACTTGTAATTTTGGAGTTGAACGTTATTTGAATCCCGCTAACCACAACAAAGTTTTGTGGATGTATCTTCATCCAACCATAGGCTTAGCTCCACATAATCTTTCTACAACTGACCACCTCCGAGCCCTCTAAGATTCTACATCCAGGGAATCCTTTGTCTCAACACACTTTTCTCCCTAGAGAAAGGGAGAAGGAATGATGAATCTCATCTTCCTCATCATTTATTAAATACACCAAACAATGGAAGTGGATCTACATGCGCACATTCTATGTGTCAAAATACAACTTTTATTTCTTTATTTTAAGTTTTACTTAATTTGATATGTCTCTTAATTTTATTTTTTCTTCTTTTATTCATTTTTATTTTTTATCAAGTTTACTTATTTTTAGTACTTTATAGTTCTCTTCGTTTAACTCTTTCTTATTTTATTTTACTTTTTGTTAGCTTTAGTTGCTTTTATTATTTTTATAGTTTCTTTTCTATATATTTATTTATAACTCTAGTATTATTATTACTTATTTTATTCATTATTTATTTTATTGTTTTCATTATTTATCATTTATTTACTATTATTATCTTTTCTTTAATTTATTTATTTACCATCATTATCTTTTCTTTATTGTTTATCATATATTTGATTATATTTTAAGATTATATTATACTATTTATTATTTATTATTTTTATTATTATTAGGGGACATTACATACTCCCCTTCTTTAAGGAATTTTGTCTCGAAGTTAAGTTGAATCGTTTAACAATTTATTTATTTAGTTATTTATTATTTCATGTTTTCCATACACCCCATGTTGAATTAGTATGACTAGGAGGCATTGAAAGTTTCCACAACACCCATGAAATCTCAAGGAATCTCTGTCCTTTTTCCCAATTTTAGAACCAGGCATAGGCCTCATCAGTCTATATCATATCCCGAGGCTGGCCCCAAGGGTCGCGCCCGACTCAAACCTTATCTGCCCCAAGGCTAACATCTAATCCTAGTAATCAATAAATCCAGGCATCTCGTAAGGCTGGCCAACTCCCGCTACACCTACTAGGGTGCACAATCCCAATCATCGAAGTCCTTACACCCCTAGTAGACTTCGACCTCCCAACCTATTATCAGTCACATAATCTACAACAATAGACACTTGGCCTCCTCAACATGGTCACATAGCCCCTCAAGAGCTATCCAGTAAGAGTTATACAATATACATGAACCAGAGGCATATGTAGTGTTGATTGAGTATGTCCCCAACCCATATGGTGATACATATTCTATCTCGAAGCTATCGACTCCCACAAGATCATCAAATAACACAACTCTTTCGTCCTATTTGTTTAGTTCCTATAAGTCACCACATCTCAATATGCAACCATGGATTAGTTATAACATCATAGCATCATATAAAATAATTCACATTCCAACTCTTGCTTGTTATGATAACACAACATCATTTTTAGTCATAACATTCTAAATAATAACCAACTCTATGCTCAGACATGTCATAAAATTTGCATGGAATTACCACATGCTTCACTTTATGAAATAACATCATAAGTTAGAACATCAACATATTTCCATCAAATATATATCATGATATCACATACTAAACCAACCATATGTCAATTTAACCCCATACCATATCATGATAAATATGAGAATGATTGCAATACATATCAAACATACATCAATAATATACTATAAGTACTCTTATCATGATTCATTAAAAAAATTTCCTTTCCTTGTATAAGTAATGAATACCAACTATGAAATAATATTATTCAACATCCATATACGATCTAAGTTATCTCATTAATACTATTAGTGTCAATTCATCAACATACCCACTACCCTTCAATAACAAATTCTAATTTCCAATTTACATCATTCTTAGTGGATTATCATTTAGTAATCAATATTTAGTAAAACATATAATCTACTCCATATGAATAAACTTGGAAAGTTTCTCATCACTTGGTTCTTATAGTCTCAATGTTGATGTTCTATCTTAAAGCACTTCAATACCATCTCACCATTCCAACACTTCAGCTTTTAAAATTCTCTCATATTTCCTGAACATCCCAATGTTATATATTTCACTAATAAATAAAATGACATATCCTATTGTGAATCTATATTACATCTATTCAACCATAATATGATTGCTTATATGGTCCATATACTAATTTTTTATCACCTATAGATTCAACCATATCACATTAAAAAAATTTAGCTTAACATTTTATAACTATTTATATGTTGGTTTACGAGTTCAAAAATGGCTAGTAACATTATTAAGAAAGAAAAAATCAAACACAAAGTTTTAAATATTGATTTAATCAATATGTTTTTTATTTTTCTTAGATAATATCAAATTGACATTTTTTTGATCATTTCTCTTAATTTATAATTAATTGCAATAATTAAATGCTCTCGGAATAACATAATAAAAATAATACTTTATAACTTAACTTTTGCACATTGTTTTAATCCTAAAACATAAAAAAATGCAGTTGTCTATAATGCGACTTTTTGGAAGCCTTTCCGGTGGGTTTTTCCGGTCAAAATCAGGTGGAATCCCAAGTTTGATAGCTAGTTTCTGCACAATCAAAGCGTCCCAGGGGTTTTTCGTGGTACTGAATCCAAATATGCAGTTAAAAAACCATTTTAACTGCAACAAATCAAGATTTAACCTCAATTTCTTCCACCGGATCCGGTCACCGAAATCTCCAAAAAATCGCATTATAGACAACTCCTTACTACATTACTAAAGTTTATCTTCCAAAAAAACCTTTTTAATATTAAACGTATCTCCGAAAGTAACCTCTTTGCATATCATAACCATGGATTTCATCAGACGATTATCTAGTCACCTCATAGGACATCTCCTTGATACAGTCCATCTTCGAAAGTGAAATCATAGCACGCAGTGGTTGTCGATTTATTTAGACAACCAACTAACCACATTACGCCATCCATTCCTTTGTATGGTAGTGAACCTTAGAGCTCAGGGATGGCAAGGCAATTCTATTCATTTTGCAATGCACTGGTTGCCTAGTTTTGCAGCTTCTATTCAACAACTACTGAAATGGTTTCAGCTGTTCATTCAGACTGTAAGCGGTTTTCTTCAAGGCTTCATCGTTCCCTATCCAATCGCCATTCTCTTTTGACATTACTCATCTAACCTGACCATTTAGTGCAATAAGATTCTGTAAATCTCTGTGACTAGGCTCACATTAGGGAAAAAACTGGGATGTTATTCGTTTTCAAGAGGATCGATTCTGAACCGGCTTCTACAGGCCATCAGAATCGCTAGGAGAATGATGAATGCAATGTTTAAAACACTGACGTGCCTTTCCATACTCAAACGGAGAGCCTAGTACGCCATATGCGGCTTTTTCGAATGAATGTCTGTGTGTATCGCATAGCAAAACCTACAATATTTCATTCCACCAAGTGATTCGTGTTGCAAAATGTATCTCTGGTAACATCATATACTTCGTTTAGCAGTACGAGATGCGCTGTGCCATCGTTCTACACAGCAAAACTCCGCCCCACGGGAAACAAAAGGTTTTAGAAAAAATGATTTTTCAAATGCCACGAATGGTTTTTTCAAACACCACATTATTGCCAGCGCATAGGGTGATCGAGCCATGTTCAAAATCGTTCCATTTCCACTAAAATTAAACTGCAACCTTGCACTTCAAAACTCGCAGTCGTAGATGAGACAATTAGAGGAAGCATATTTTGTGGATAATCCATCTGACTCGTCCATTTAAAAAAAATTAAAAAATTCCACAACCCCACATGCACGGTCAGTTGAAATATATATGCCTATCCAAGTAAATATACAATCTTTGTACAATAACTTTTAAAATAAAGTTTTAGTTGTATTGAAAATAAATTTTTATTTGTAAATTACCATTTATTTAGTTTTGAAAATACTATATATTATATCTATATCTATATATATATATTATATATATATATAGATAATAGGTAATATATGTAGAGAATAGTATGATGATGTAAATAACTAAAATTGGACAGTTTTGATATGAATTTTTTTAAGAGTATTTAATTTTTTTGTTTTAAGTTCATTTGTGTATATATTTTCAAATTGAAAAGGCGTTTTGCAAATTTAATGGCATTTAATTGTATCTTTATTCTTAATTCTGAGGGTCTAACTTTAATGTTGCTCCAAAGTTAATAATATTAATAATCCTCGTATCTAAATATTGTGTTGGAAATATTGAAGTGGGGCACCGGTAAATCATTATTTTTGATAATTATCCAATTATTATATATGTGTATTTTCAATGCATTCATCACTTAATTATTAAATATAATCAAGGAACACATAGTAAAGTTAAAACATGAGACGCATGAACACAGATTTAAGGTGGAAATATACAGAGGGAGAAAACCACCATACTTCTTCTCTTGTTCTTCAAATTTTTCTTACGTAAATTCACTTGCACCGACCAATAGCAAGCATCGACTCCCTTGTAATGTTTTGTTGGCACTCACTAGCACGAAGCACTCACTCCCTTGCAGAGTTTCACTTGCATCCACACCCTAATAAAGTTTTGTTGGCACCTACCAATAAATTGCACCCATTCCCTAGTAATGTTTCATTGGCACACAACAACAAGAATCACCCACTCCCTATAAATGTTTCTCTAGCACCAACCAAGAAGAAGCACCCACTACCTCTAGATAATTTTTCTTGCACCAATGAGTTTGACGCACCAACCCCCAAAACCATCGTGGACCACCCTTTCTTCCATTTACAAACTAGATCCACTCCCTTTGGTAGAAACTTCAAAGTTAGGAGATTCTCTTCTACAAACACACTCTAACTCAATCATAATAATACATTTTATCTTATCAACAATCCAATTTCCTCAAAACATTAAGTAATTAGTCTCACCATATATCCCAACATTACAACTTCTAAACAATAAAAACATATCTTGTAACATCTTATTCACAACTAGTAATTTTTCATTCAAACCTTAGCAATAAAAATGAACCAGCATTGTACTTCAAATAGAAACTATGTTCAACCTACAATTTTCATCATTAACAACATAACCAAACACTTTGTTATTAACAACACTTAAAACACCATTAAAGACTAATCATTGCAATAGTTCTCAACACCAATATGACATATCCCTAGGAAAAATAAATAACAAAAGACTAATTATTAACTCAATAAAAACCTTTTTCAAAATTAAATTATATCATCAACAATGCACAAATTCTCTAACTTAAGAGTAACTAGTACATAAGCAACTTAGGCTTACATCAATTCCCATTCTTAGGGAGAGTAATGATCTCTAGACCAAAATCCCTTATATGTGAATTCAACACTTCATAGAATGCATACATTAAAAGCTTAATATTATTGTCATACATCAGATAAATATTCATACCCTAATAATTGTGAGAATCATATTCTTAAACCTTATTAGAATCATATTCTTAAACCATACTTCAACAATTAGATTTCAACAAACTACTCTAAAGATAAATCCAGCTACAAAAATATACCCTTGTGCATATTCTTTCATACAAATGATTCATGGTTAAATGTTGATCTTGCACAAAAACCTCAAGCGCGTGATCTTCCAAACACAGCAATAACAACCTAACCGGATAATGATAACAATGAACCTATGCCACTCTCCAACAACCATTTAGGTGAGATTACTCGATAGTAGCCTTGTCTAATACTTTCTCTTGTAACATAATTAGGTTTTGTATAGTACCGAGAAACTATAACTTCGTTGGATAAAAAATCCAATAATTATTCTCATAATAATACTTAATTACTCAAAACATACTTCACAATTGAATTAATTATGGTAGTCTTTATTGCTGAGAACATTATGAAGTACAATATTTACAAGATAAACATTCATTGGCAATGGAAAAAATAGACTTCTGGTTTGAACATGAATAACTACAAAGAAATGAGATTGTGACTTAGAAATCTTGGGCTAGACAACTCAAACCTCACCACATTCGATATCAACACTTTAGCCCTATCAAAATAGAAAATTTAGAATTCCAAGTCGCATATTTGAAATAAACCCTTGTCATACTCAACAATCCTTTATCTGTGGCACCAATCAACCTTTTGATTGTGTTATGCTTCCATGCACTTGTACAATAATACTAAGGCTTAGCAACTAGGGTCATATCTATTCAACATTCAACACTTTTCATAAGCATAACAACAACAACAAAAATTCTAACAACATTGGAACTTCAACAATTAGCTTAGCTCATTTTCAAGGCGGAGATCCACGGAGCACACAAATTCATCAAAATATCTTAGAAAATAGATCAATCAAGCATGCCACATAGCTAGTTTAGTGTATATCTCAGTTGAGATTATCACCCACCAAGTCAAAAACAATTGCACTTTACTATACAGGAAAACCTCAGATCATCATCCTCCTCCATGTGAGTCGAGTTGCAACTGAGGAGAAAAATGCACACTTAGTAACTCACCATAAAGCTTGCAAGCCATGAATCTGAAATCAAAACACACTGCAGGAACCCATCGAGATCATGTCAACGCAAGTTGTATACAGATCTGTCAAATTCAGAAATATTCATCTCATTCATCAAAACAAAGTTTCATCTTCTCGACCTAAACATGCTTCAACACATTTCATTGCTTTGAAGGATTATGCATTATGCACCAATCCATTTAAAACTTGATCACACCTGATTGATATTCAAATTTATCACCTCACATGCAGGTCACTTAACTTCGCCATTTAGAACATGTGGATGCCTTAATGGCATCAACTCAAAGGCAAGTTTGCACTAGATCGGAGGAACACCAATAATAACCATTCCAAAAAATTAATTGAGGTACACCTTGTATTCCACGCTTGATCTAAACACTATATGCAACCCTAGAGAATATGACTCGTGATATTTCTCAAAAATATATTTATGCCTTCAACCTCTCGGACAAGTACTTTTGACAAGGAGCTTGACCACAACCTTATACTTAGACCACACGCCTGCAATTTTTATGTGAAGAATTATTGCCTCGCACCTAGATCACACATATCACAATATGCGCCCTAACTACAGAACCTTAAGTAAAAACAATCCTTTGAGGTAAGGTTCTTAAGTAAAAACAATCCTTTGAGGTCCTTAATCATCCCAATTTTACTTATATCATCATCAAGTTATCCAAATACAATTTGTTAGAACCTTTCTCCTTTCACTTCTTCTGTAGCACAAAATAGAACTTAGTATATCTCAAGTCATTTATTTGTAACATCATGAATCACAAACATCCATTTTTAGTAATTTTGTTTAATTATTTATTGAATGTATTTACTTATGACTTTCATAATATCCCCTCCGTCTCAACTGGGGAGATATACCTCTTCCTCTATCAAAGCTTCCTCTCATCTTAGGGAGAACAACAACATCATATATACTTCATGTCATCAAGATTATATTTATAATAATCATTCTTATAGCTAGCTTTATTTATCATTCTCATCATTATTATCAAGTTGTCTTCACTTAAGAACATCTTAGTCATCTTGAAGATTATATACCTGCAAATCTATAATAGCAAGTACAACCAAACCTGAAGTTAGTTGTATCATGTTGTTAAAGTGGAAGCATCAAAACATTTAATATTTATCCACTAGATACTTAAACTTAGTTAGGTTCATAATCAACAAATGAAACATACTTTTATATTATACATTTTTAACATCTTGCTACGGTTTTGTCGCAAACCCTATACTCTGCTTTTGATACATAAATCCTTAGATATCAACAACTTTAACAAGATATCAATCCAATCATATACATCTAATGTTTCAACAATAAACTTTATAATTGTGTGCCAAATTCTCCTAGGGTTTGTTGAAAAACCTTAGATTTTATCAACTATGTTGTTAGCATACTTACATATACATATTTAGGATTTCATTATCATGCACTATAATATCGTATCAATATCTACCAGTTAAACCATATATACAAACATTAAGATAATAATTTTGACGAGCCTAGGGTTTCAATCATAGAGACAAATATACACTTAGAGTTTCATTCCTAGGATCTCACTTTGTTCATTACAATTGTTTTGTTCAGAAACCTTAATTCACTAAACCCTAAATGTTTAGGGCTTCATCACATAATCAAGATGTTAATGACAAACCCTAAAATATTAGTGTTTTATGAAAACATTACCAAGACCATAAACATCAAGATATTACGATATTGTTATATGTTCTAGACTTTATCATGAAACTCGAAGTAGACTTGGGATTCACTATTATCGACAACATACCCTAACAATAAAAAAAGTTAGGTTTTATAGTGAACCATAAATTTTAAGGTTTCATCAAAAATAAAAAATGACAAGAGATATGACAAAGGTAAATTCAATCTAGTGATTGAACTTCCTAAAAAGAATCTTTATAACTCAAAAACCTTGACTTACATGTTTTACAAACCTTACACAGTTTCCTTCATTGAAGTGTTCCATATGAATTTATCCAAAATATTTATTCCTACAATACATATAGAAAATTACAGCCAAGAAAAATATGTGATAACAAAAACATGATATCAATTTGTCAAGTTAGAGTTTCTAAGCAACAATGGAGGATGGAATCATGTACAAACTCTAGGTCTAGCAAAATCAAATTTTCTTCTACTTTAATCATTACTAGGCTTTATTATGTACCCCAAATTACCTACAACCTTAGAAGTGTATATTAAGGTAAGAGTTTCTGTATGACAAGGGTTATCATATCATTACCAACATTAACGATTAATGACATATCTTAGAAATCCGAGACTTTCAAGCAATGAAGTCTACACACACTCGAATTCGATTTGAAAAACTTAGTAAGGTTAAATATTTTTTTTAAAAATGTGATTAGACATAGCTTCCAAGTTACTTACCTTGATCCTTTAAGATGTCATGACAGGATGTTGAGGTAAGAAGATTGTCTTCAAAATATTGCAAATTTCTATCTTCTTTTGCTTCAGATTCATATAGATTCTCCGTCGATCTTCTAATTCTTGAATTTTGATTGCCTTCAAAATATTTTTATGTCCCTTTAGTTGGATCCTTATAATGGAGTCTGACTGTAATTTCATGACATGCTTTTCAAAGAAGAATTTCTATAGATTATTCTTTAATATAACATATATTATAATCATTCTTTTAGGTGGACGTTTATTTCAATTTATAGACTTGATCATTAAATTTTATCTCAAATGTTTCCACCTTTATTTCATTGTATATAATGAATACATGAATTCAAATTAATTTTATACATGGTGATTCTTCTAAGCATAGTATCCCAGTTCTCTTATATATTCTTCTTCTCCAAACACATATGGACAAAATTGATATTTTGACTATACATTCGATCATCCATAAATATGACTATAGTTAAAAGGATTCGATTACAAAGTGCATACCTTTATTTAAAACTTATAGGCCTTATAAATAAGTTCTAGTACATTTCTCTTTACATCGGGAGTCTCAACCTTGTCTAGGATACTAAATTAGTTTCTCGATCCGTTAGAACAAGGTTTATATGCCCTTCAACATAATTTTGTTTTCATGTCCTAATCACTATAACTAGGGGTTGTTATTGTGCCAAAAATTAAGAATATTTATTTCCCTAAGGAGCTCAATCTTGGATGATTGTTTTCCTTGCTAATTTTGAAGCCCAAGTGACCTTTTTTTTTTACTTAAGTGAGCCAAGCTCAGAATCCATGTTGAGAAATAAAGGGAATTACATGGAATAGATTTGTTAGGTAGATTTATCTTAGAATTTGACATTTTCTTGTCATTACTCTTTTCTTATTATTAGTTCTTATTTTACTTTTATTATGTTCTTTTCATCAAGAAAAAATCCAAACAAATAATATCACAACAAGGGATAGAAGATGTAGGCACTCATCTATGGAAAAACCCCTATCTAGGGGAAAACCTAGTAAAACTCTTCCTTTAGTAGATTTAGATCAAATTGATATATACTAGGATGTATTTTGACAATGAAACTGATTTTCCTCCACCCATCATGTCAACCTTCTCTGAATACAATGTATATTATGCCATCTTTTTGACATGGCAAATTTTCACTATACCAACAAGGGGAACTAACCCCATCACATGCCCCAATTAGGCCTGCTTTCATTTGGAATGGCTAGTTCCAATGGGTTTTAAGAGACCCCGTGAAATGTAATAGGTGTTGAAAGGTTGCTTATGGGAAGAAGACTTCAATTAAATCAACAAAATAAAACTAACCACTATGTGCTAAATCCTATCTACACTACTTCTAACTACTCTAATCTAGTCCTAATTATCCTAATCTATCATGAAAGAGAAAACATAAGGAGGTTAAACATCATATATAAATCCCAAGTACAAACGAATCAATTACTGGTCCACATAAGAACAAGGTTGTATTAAATCTTAATCACAATGAAATTACTTATATAGGAATATACATTCCTTTCCATACAAATAAAACTTGCAATTGATGTTTAACAAAGTCTGGAATCAGTAGCCTTCCATGAATTATCAATGCTATTGAATTAAATTCAAATAAGAAATAAAAATCATGAACTGTAAGTTATCAATATGCATAAAGCAAATGACATTTGTCTTTATACCAGTAACAACACACTAATCCTAAACATATGAGAGAAAGGGGAAACAAATTTGAAACAACAGACTCCTTCTCGAACCAAACAGTCCTCTTTATTCACAATAAATCAAAGTTGTTTTTCTCTAAATAAAAAGCACTTCTCTCCTATCTAGAAGTAATATTTATGCCTCAAGCCTTTACCCTTCATCTTCCCTCGTCCTTTTCAATATAACAATCTGAATAAATAGATGTAGAGCCATGAGTATCACTACTGACACGTAGAAGGTGTTTCCTGTAACTGGAGCGCTTCATTTCCTGGTGAAATGAATAGATGTTGATTACAGGATGATGATTGTGTGTCATCTCTTAATGATGAGATCTAGGGAAGTTTCACTTTAGGAATACACAAGCAACGCGTGGAACTTGACCAACAATGCCTAAGGCTGCTTTTTTTAATGGAACACATCCACCCATGCATCTTTCCTAGAGCCATACTTGATGCCTATGCACTTGTCCTTTGACCTTGCTTGCCCTCTCTCGGCCTTCACTTGCAGAGATAACCGAAATTAGTCATACTAATATAAATACGATAAAATGCTTAAAACACTAATCTTGCCTTCATGAAGTGTTTATAACATCAGAAGGAATAAATGTGAAAGAATTGGCTCCTCTTTTTTTTTTAATTAACGTATCGATTAAGTCCCACAAGCAGAAACTTGGGTTACATTGAAAATAACCATAGAACACAAAACCGAATGGTATTTTAGAAAGGGTCATAAGTGGTAACCATCTTCAAATGACACGTAGTAGCTAGGAGGAAAGAGGATACTACTTTTCAGTCGAGTATTCCTTGAGCAACTCGTTCACTCGAAATCTACGTGGACCGTTGGATCCATGAAGGGTAGATCAATGGTGGAGGGGCTTAAAATAGGAAAACAAAGAAAACCCCATGGCCAGGCCATACAGTGGACTTGAAGCATTATAGATAGGAACCTATATCATACCCAGTCTGCCATATGGGTTTTTACATTAAAAATCACAACCGCAACATTTTACTGAATACACAAGAATATAAGTGAAAACCCGCAGCCTGGCCGTACAATAGACTTCAAAATTTATGTACCATAGCCTATAATCACCAGCGGGTCCACAGTATAACACTTTCATTTGAAAATTGGATCCTGGGTATTTTAAAAGCAATACAAAGGAATACATGGGAAAACCTGCGGTTGGGTCATACAGTGGACTTCAAAATTTATGCATCTGATTAATAGTTATTGGTGGGTTTGAAATATTGTAGCATGCCTTATATGAAACTCTTGGGTTCCGCGGATTGTGATATGTGATTGGTTTTTCCAAACCCGATAATATATATATCGTGGTTAATAATCTTGGTGCATTTGCAGTGTAAGCCTTCCCTTTAAAAAACCTCGATTTCAATGTTTTTCTGAAAAACACAAGAATATACAGGAAAACCCATGTCCAGCTGTTAGGCTTCACTTGAAATATTATATGTTAGGCTCTATAGTCATCGGTGGGTCGGGGGTATAATGATGTTCCTTATATATAGGTCCTAGACCTCTCCGATTGCGATATACGATATGGCTTCAGGACTCGATAATGTATACATTGCAGTTAATAAAGCCATCGGGTTTGTAAGAGTGGTGCACTATATATATAAGCCCTCGACCTGCTAATAGCGATGTGCGATATGGTTTCCGGACGTGAAATATATGTATTTGGGTTGATAATGCCATCGGGTCTGAAAGAGAGTAATGCACAATGTTAATTGTGATAGGCCAAAAAAGCGATGATTTCTGCATATTTTTTAGTATTTCCATTATAAAGAGTTATAATGGAGATGAAGGTGTGATGGAAGGTTTTTTAGGGTTGAAAGGGTGTCAATGGAGGATATGAATGAAGGACTAGAAGGATTATAAATAGATCATGCGACAGATGATTAAAGAGGGGGGCTTAACCACTAGGAATTGGAGATTTGGCTTGGTCGACGAGTTAAGGCCTCTGGAATGAAATAGATCATTCAGAGAGGTGGAAGACAAACTTTAGGGAACCCATTCAAAATTGTTACAAAGGTAGTTTTTGATAGGGTGGTAGTTGTGGCCACAATAAATGGCGAACCACTCGGTGAACCAGTTATCTCTGTTTCTAAATAAACCTCAGATCAATAAAACATCAGGGTGTTAAGATAAACTTGAAATGCAAACTGTATAGATGAACAAGCATGGGTTCCACTTCAACATTAATTGCTTCAAGTGGGATAATTTCTTTCAGGGCCATCACTGGTGTGTCAATACATGTTTATGTGTGTTCCTCGACTCTTTATTTCTCATCAAACTTGATGTAGATATGCTTATCTGAACTTTATATGAGAATTTCAGTGCTATATTTTCATTTATTAAATGGGGTGTAGTCATGGATCATGCCATATTTTTAAAACTCCTAAGCAAGGTTGGGCTTGCTGTGTCAACCGGTACTCTAAGCCTAGCAACAATCCTTACTCTAATCGGCTTCCTAAACAACCTGTCCTTCCAGATTGGAACAAGGACTTGACATTTCATTTTCTTTTAAATAAGTCCTTCCAGTTTCAGGCACAAGGACTAGAGCACAATTGGATTTGCCACATGGTATATGATAGCGATTTTAGCCCATGAAAGGAGATTTACTTGTAGATAACAACTATTGGACAATTTAGTGTGGTGGATGGGACCAATGGAGAATGACTGCAAACCTTACAGGCAAGTATAGGCTAGGTCTGAGTGGGATTTATTCAAAATGTAGCATCCCTCCATGTCAGTCCAGCTATAGTTACACATTTTTTGTTTTATAGAGATGCCCCTACATGCTACAGATATCCAAGTTATAAACAAATCTTACCCAATTCTCAATAGATGCCAATGAGTGGCTTGGTTTGAATTCCACAGCTAATTTTCAAGTTCTCATGGGTTGATTGAAAGTTTGTTTGATTTGCAAGGTAATGATGGATTTAGGAACAACAGAAACATTAGTAGGTTAATGGGGGAGGGAAAGGCTGAAGGTGGTGAATGAGGGAAAATCTAAAAGTTAAAAATGAGACTGAAGGACCGAAATTAATTGGCTGAAAAGGACTACAATTCAAACATTAAGAGAAATAAAATTGCAAAAAACAAGAAAGGAAAATACAGAAGTGCAACTAAACTAACAGAAAAATAAAATGAATTCTAACCTACTCAATAGGTAACCACCATGTGGTGGCTACTGGAAGTATCTCTTCAGATGTTGGCCATTAACAGGGAGTTTTTCAGTCTCTCCCTGTAAAATTTTGAACTTGTAAGTTCCTTGACCAATTTTTTCAACAACTTGGAATGGGCCGAGCCATAAGTATTGGAATTTTGTGTGTTTACCTTTTGGCTCATTTAACTTGTCCCATTTCAGGACTAGCTCTCCTACTTGGTAATCTTTATCTCCTACCAGATGGCGATCAAACCACCTCTTCACAATCATTTGGTTATTTTTGAATTTAATTATGGCATTATCTCTCAATTCCTCCAACCTCATCAGTTGGTTGATCCTTACTTGAATCAAGGCTAAAGGGGTTCCTCTTGAATCTTGGGAGAGCTCTAAAGAGGGAAGGGTAATGTTTGGAGGCAATATGGCTTCTTGTCCATAGATGAGGAAGTATGGGGAGTTTCTTAACGCCACTTCAGGGGTGACCCTAATGGTCCAAAGGGAATTACTTAGATCATTGTGCTAGTTCCTCTGGTTGTTAGTGACAAATTTACGTATTATGCATATCAGGTTCTTATTTGAGGACTCTACAACTCCATTTCCCTGGGGGTAATAGTTTGAGGCATACATGATGAATTGATTTATCAATAGCAAATTCAGTTAACCTCAATGATGAAAAGTAAGAAGCATTATCATATATGAGAGTGTCAGGGATGCCATACTTGTTGATAATGAATTTCTCGATAAATGATATTACCTCATTTTCGTTTACCTTCCGAAGCAGGATGGCTTCGGTCCATCTGGTGAAGTAGTCATTCGTTGTGAGTAAATACTTATGTTGCTTTGAGGATTTTAGAGTGATCTTGCCTATGATATCGATGCCCCACTACTAGAATGGGTGATAAATCATAACGGGCTTGAGGGAAACAATTGGCTTTCTTTTTGATCCTACGGCGGTTTGACACACTTTTCATTTGTGAGCGTGGGCATGCGAGTCTCTGAACACTGTAGGCCAATAATATCTAGCTCTTAATATTTTGTGAGCAGTGGTCTCTCCACTGTAGTGACCACCTACTGGGCGGTCGTGCATTTCTTTCAATACATGGTCGACATCATCCTTTTCCAAACACCTCGGCCAGATTCCATCATAATTTTTTCTGTACAATGTGTCATTGACCAAGTGATACTGATTAGATTTCAATATGAGTGCTCTCCTTTGTGATGTATCCATGTATTCCATGTATGATCCCTGTGTGAGATAGAAGAGTATGTCATAATACCATGAATCAGGATCGAAAAGGGATACTGATGCTTCACATTCATATATCAGTGCTTCATTAATCCATAGGGGCTCCTCCCTACGTTCTACTTGTTCGTTTTACATGCTATGTGCTTTTGGTTCGTTTTACATGCTATAGCCTAGTCTTATATTCTTTTACCCAATTTAACTAATTCCTTGGTATAATAATAATTAAAAAATATTAATTATTAGACTAGGGTCATAAGGTCAAAGTTAGCCGTTATCAATCTAGCCGTTGGAGTCTCTGCCCTAACTATTTAACTAGCTAAGCTTGATCGGTTCTTCAACTTGTCCTGACGATGAACCACACTGGTTGGTTCGAAACGCATCGACAAATGATTACTTATGTGATTTTGCCGAAAATTCTCTAAACAATTTTTATTTTTCTTAGATAATATCAAATTGACATTTTTTTTTATCATTTCTCTTAATTTATAATTATTTGCAATAATTAAATGCTCTCAGAATAACCTAATAAGAATAATACTTTATAACTTAACTTCTGCACATTGTTTTAATCCTAAAACATAAAAAAATTATAATATATATATATTATTTATTTAAAAATACATTATTATATTCTAAAAAAAATAACCATGTAAAATTTGTAGTTGTTTCTTAAGTCGTTTCACACACTTCATATTTTTTTTAATATCTCTTTGGAAAGTGTTTATCACGGTTACAAACCCATAAGAATAAGTGGCAGTATTATATATATATTCTTTCTTTCTGTAGTGTCGTTGAGATTTATATGTGGCAACATGACATTTATATATATATTTTCTTTCCATCTATAGAATTGTTGAGATTCACCATCGTCAATACTAAACCATATTTAAAAAATAATAGAAGCATGGAAGACTTCCTGATGTAATAATTAGGGCATAATTTAAGACGTTTGATGTTAATAAAATTGAGCACATAATGTTAAAAGTTTACTTTCATATTGGACGACTATGTTCGGAGAACGGTAGCCCGACACCAAGTCTTTATTTTCATTCTTAAACTAACTCATAAGTAATTAATAGCTCTTTAGGTTGGTCATCGCTAGCGTGAGGTATTTACTGCAACCCCATAAGAAGAGGGCGCGAGTTCGATTCAACGCAAGAACGGCTGCGATAAGAGAAGCAGCTGTATTTTACAGTACCCAGCGGCGGTCCTCGGTAATTTGTTTTTCAAAATATCTGTTGCATTAAAGGTGAGGGGTTCGATTAGCTGGACAAGAAGAAGGAAAATATGAAGAAAAGGCGGTGTTGTACAATGCCCAACAGCGCTTGGTTCTTCATATAATTTAAGGCCAAATTAGTGGCACCGAGTTAATTTGCGGATGAATCTGGCATTAGAGGAATCAAACTTAGATCTTAAAATTTAGGTTAACATCAGTGAAGTGCATCCTTCTTGGATCTTGTGGCATTAAACTGAGTTAGATTTTTTTCTCCAAGATTCAACGAACCGTTTTTTAAATATTTTTCCTTATGATTATGATGTTCGTAATTTCTATAAGTAGGACATGGACTGAATGCGGTACGTGTCTTCAAAATTTTGTTCTTTTCATATATATAAACTAACTATCTTATTATTATAAAAAACAGAAGCACACAATTCATTAAATTCTTATATAAAAACAATATTATTTCTCCTCCTCCTAATAATAAGATCTTACCTATTTTATTGAAACATAATTTTTGTTGTTAAAATTTTATATGAAAACACTATTAGCTCTTCTTCTGTTAAATTTAATAATAAAATCTTACCTATTATATTCAAACAGATTTCTAATATTTATTTAATTTATTTACTCTCTCTCAAAATAAAATAATTTTAATCTTTTATTATTTTAAGAAATAGAACAATGACATAAAATTATGTTCGTATCATTTATATATATATTAAGTCATTATAGTAAATAAGTTTTAATTATCTATATGTAATAAAATTTAATAAAAGCAGACATTCATATTAGTGTTCATAGGCCTCAAGGGTTATAACCTTGCTCTGACACCATATATAACAACCTCAAAATTAAAACATACAATTAATTAGAATTTTGTGATTTACAATCAACACATTTCTATTCAACTAATTAACATAGAATTTTTGAAAAATAGGAGCAAAGACAACTTATTTGTAGCAATGATATATGAATCCCGCTAAGTGCAACAAAATTTCAGACACAACTCTCCACCCAACCGTAGTCTCTGCTGCACATAATATTTCTATAACTTGTCACCCCCAAGCTTTCGTCTCAGCCGCACATAATATTTCTACAACTTGTCACCCCCAAGCTTTCAATGAACGTACTAATGCTAAGGAATCATTTGTCTCACCGGAGTCACAACAACATTTTCTCAGAGAGAATAGGGAAATGAATGATGAATCTCATCTTCCTCATCATCTATTAAATAGACCAAACAATGGGAATGGGTATGCATGCACAAATTCCATGTGCCAACATACAACTTTTATTTCTTTATTTTAAGTTTTACTTAGTTTTATATTTTTCTTATTTTGATTTTTTTGATTTTATTCATTTTTATTTCTTGTTAACTTTATTTACTTTTACTATTTGTGCAACTCTTTTAGTTTGGGTTTTATTTTATTTTATTTTAATTTTTGTTAATGTTACTTATTTTTACTATTTTTATAGTTTCTTTTATATATATTATTTAAAAACTCTATTATTATATATTATTATTATAACATTCTCTTAATTATTATTATTTATTTACTATTATTATCTTTCTTTATTTTATTAATTTATTTTATTATATGTTAATATTATATTATATTATTATTATTTATTATTTTTAATATTAAATTAGGGGATATAAATAAGTGCCTACTGTCAAATTTTGAGTGAACCGACAAGGAGACAAGCCCAAAATAACAATAAAAAGTTAGTTGTCCTACTTTTTCTTTAAAAAATTTATTAACTTCATTTTATTATTTTAATTATTGTTTTATTATTTTCTTTAGGATACCCATTTTAAACATCCAAATTCCTCTAAAAAAACACTTAAATGGATGCAATTTTATTTAATATTTAATTATTAATATAAAAATTTATGTAGTTAAAATGCGAATTTTAGCCCTATTAAAGGAGTCATCGACATGGAAATTAGAGTTATCTCTAGAGGTTTTCTATTTTGTGCTATATTTCATAGGTATTCACTCACTAATTTTTCTATGGAAAAATAACCATTATTTATAATAAAAATATGCTCCTGTTATTATTCTCCTTCAATTTAATATAAGGATTCACATTACCACACAACTAATATAGATATTTAAATGAAAGTTATGTAGGAGATGCATAATGAATCGATCCCTATTGTTCCAATGATATATCTTGATTGATCAAGGATGATTGTAATCAATATGAATTACAAATTTTTGCATCAAACAAGATATGAATCAACAAGATTAAGTAGTATCCTTTCATTAATATATAAATACAAGAGATTGAGAATCCTCCATAAATTAAACACCCAACGTAAGGGAAGGATGGATTTAATCTCAGCCCGACACCACTTAAATAACTATCAAAATGTAAATTTGATTTTTTCTAGAACAAACGACAAGCTTGGTCCTCAGATACGATTGCAAAGTTTATGTTATTGCTTGGTCTTATTACTGTAAGGCAATAATTTGGTTGCCTCATTTTCTTAACACAACCAATAATCCGCAAAAGAATACTACCCTTACTAGAAGTGATAGAATTGAGTGTCATCCCTCATCACAATTCGTTTTCCGGAAATCTTAGAGATGGTGTTACAGGAATAATGGAAAACACCAGAGACGAGAATTTTCTTGACAAAATAAATAGGAGTGCTAGTGGACACATCAATAAACCCAAAAGCAATATCAAAATTTTCACTGTGATGGTAGAGAACATCACATTCCTTTTGCTCCTCAACACACTAAAGTTATACATATTATATATTACATTTCTTCCAACCAATTTTTATTCTTGTTAGATATCTCCATGAAAAATATTCTTTAGTCTAGTATAGGAGAGAAAAAAAACTATAATAAAAAAATCCTTTACAACCTTCATGTGGTAAATAGGTAGTAAAAAATAAAATGATGTTGCAAAGTATAGACTTCTTTTTCTTAAGAAGATTTCATCAACAATAGACCTATGTTTTAAGAAGATTTCATCAACAATAGACCTATGTTTTCAGCAGTTTAGACCTATGCCTTGAGCATTTATATCTATATTTGTCTCTTCTTCTTTTATTCTCCACACCATGGTGTAATTTTCTTATGCATTGTAGCAATATATTGTTCCTTCATTTATTTATGAGGCCATATCATGATACTTCTACATCCATGTGATATGTACCCATAACTCTGACATTTCTAAGATTTTATATTGTATTAAATAAGGGAATGAATGAATGTTGATTTCTACTAATGTAGCTACTAAGATATTCTTTTTGTTCCACCAATTTTTCTTCAAGTGTTTATAAAGGATATATATCGCTTACATAATAATTTCTAGTATAGGATTTACAATCTTTTGATTTATGTCCAAATTGTGTATATAAGAAAAATACCAACAAATATGATTTGACTCTTGGATGAGTAGGATTTCCTTGATGAAGCAATTCTTTTGAAATTATCTTTCTTTGAAGAAGATTCAGTTGCTTGCAAATACTTGTCTCTTATTACATTGTTAGCGGTGTTATGAATGGATCCTTTGAGACCATCATCATTTCTTCTTGGTGCGGTAGCTTCCATTGTGATTGGGACATTGAAGAATATTAGAATAGCCTTCAATATTTTTCTCAATTGTATTTTTGGATACTTAAGGGTTACATCATTTGTGTACGAATTATAATCCACATAAAAAAATAACTATTTTGTCGTATGGTGATCTTTTAATACTAAGAATATCATCCAAATTCGAGAACTTTTCAAACTTTTGTTGAGTTCGTCTACTTCACTCCTTAATGAAACAATTTGTGCATAAATATTCTAATGTTTTTATTCTCTTACTTTTCAGCTGACTTTCATCACTTCTTATTTTTTCTTTTCTCCCTCTACCTCAGTTTTTAAGGAGATATCTTCTTTACATTTTTTCTCTTTCTCCTTTTATTTTCTATAAACTTATGGTTATAACTTCTTGTAATCCTAAACCTTCCTTCAAATAACTTCGAAACATTTATTCTCTCTTTTCTTCCTCCTTAACTTGAAATCTTAGGAGGAAAACTTTTATTTGGTCAATGTGATGACTATTGTTTTTGAGAATTTGTTGCCTCTATTTAAGCAATAAATCTTATTTTTATCAGACTATGTTTTCTTGAGCAACCACAAATTCTACATTAAAATCCATTTCAATGGCGTAACCTTATTTTAGATATAAATGTTTCTCTTCGTAATATTTATATTCTTTAAAAGGTTTTCTACACATCACTATGGAGGACACTTCTTTTAGGGATTGGAATTCACACCTTCTCAACTTTGTAATGTTTGTTTCTGAGGGATACCATTGATCTATTAGGTCGTGTCTGAAGGAAATAGTTATGACGCCAATTGTTGGATCTATGGAGAGGGGGTGAAAATCAGTGTCTCATTTCTTTTAACAAAATTAACTTTCTGGAACATTAGATGGACATAAATAATGAGACATAAATATTTGTATAAGAAAAAATTACACAATTGTTTTTACCTTTTTTTTTGTAAATATTTTGTAAACTTCTTTTTAAAAAGTGACCATTAACTTATATTAGAGTTAAACATCTCATCTAAGCATTAAGTCAATGATTTTGTAGGCACCAACCTACTTCTTCACGATACTTGATAACTTGTCTTCATTTAGACAAGTTATCTTTCTTTAGTGGGGTTTTCATGAAACCATGCAATGCTTAGGTTTGCACCTTCAATCTTGATGAAAACTTCCTATCCTACTTATCTGAATCAACATATTCCGTGGTAGTATCATGCATATTTCCTTAGCTTTCCTTGTTTTTCTTTACCTCCTCTAACTAGAGGATTTCAACACTACGCTTCTCCCTTTTTTCCAGATTATTGTGCCTCGGTATGCTGAACCATTTCTGCTGAAATTGATCTGTTATCACCACATTCTTTATACACTACCCACAAAAATTATCCAAATGTTATTTTTTGAGATTTCAGAGGTTCTCACAATTAAAATATCCTTTTAGTGATCTTGTAAATGATTTGGAACATAAAAAAATGTATGACTCATTTACAGGCATGCATAAATAAATAGTAATTTGTAGATAGCTAAGTTTGAATTAAGATCATGGATACTTGAGTTGGGATATCATTCCATGATTGAATGCTTTTGTAACAAGCAACAAAATAAACTACATGTGATAAAATTCTTGGCTGAAAACACTAAAAGTGTAAAGAAATAGGAAAAATTATCCCCAGCGTAAATTAGACATTCTTTTTTTTGGTCAAGTAAGAATGGATCCTTCTATTAACCGAGCTAGTACATTACATATGTTGCATGTCTATGCAAGTGCAGAGACCAAAACAAGAACTAACCTGTTATGGGAATGCTAACAACAAGAAACAAACCAAATCCCCACGACTTTCAAAGCCTATTAAACAGGAAGGAGCGTTAAACTCCCAAGGGCTCTCTATCATTTACATACAGTTGAAGGGCATCCGCTAAGCTTCAGACCATTGCTTTGAACCTGATGATAACATAGACCTCAATTAAAAAGATTAAAGTTCGCCCTTCTAAAAAAACGTTGGCTCTTCTATGTTGTTGATCTTTTCAAGAACCAACAGTCCCATCACTTCCCGACATCGAAACTTGCTCTCTTCCATCAACCATCGATCTTGGTCTACCAGATCTAACAGCTCACAAATTTTGTGGATAGTTAGCTTGCACACCCCAAATTTGCCCGAAACGTAGTTTCCCTCTCTCACCTCGCTGCCATGTGTCACTATGTGAATGGAATCATAACCAAAGGGGAATTACCACTTACTGCCTTTCCTCCGCCCAAAATCCACTCATGGGTTTCTCCAAACTGCTACTACCAACCCGGACCCGATGAAAACACAAACCATAGTTCTCAATAAAGTTTGAAATCTGCCCCACCAAACAAACATTAGCACTTCTGCAATGTTGATATATTCAAGATCCAATGGTCACAACACTTCACAACTTTGAGACATTCTCTTCATTTGTCAACCATCATTCTTACTCCCCCAGATCTAACGGCTCACATGTATTTCACACGGTTAACATGGCACTCCAAGTCCACCTGAAAAAAGTGGTTTCCCTCTCTCACCTTGCTGCTACTTCTCATTGTGTCAGTGGAATCGAAGCCAACAAGGAAATACCATTTACAACCTTTCCTTTTGCTAAAATCCACTTGTGGTCTTCTCCAACTTGCTTCTGCTCATTAATTGTTTGGTAACTTCCTCGCCCGAGCACCATAGATCTATCTCCACCGAGATATATTGGTCCATAATCAGTCCTCATGCCACTGGATCCTTGGTCTTCCTCCGCTGATCTCAAACATCCACTCAAATCCAATGGAATACTAATGTCAATACAATCTGTAGACTGCTGCCAAACAAGCAAATAGTTTAGGTTTCCCTATCCCCCCGCTTGTGTCTTGAGCCTCTTTTATCCATCTTATCAATCCATCGATCACTATCTTTGGCGGCCTGATAGAGATAATTCTCTAACAGTTTGTCTGGGGGTAACAACTCCCAAACATGCTGAGGGTCCCTTTCCTTATTAATCACTCCTTCATTTACCAGACGATCAGCTAACATGTTAGCTTTTCTTTTCACATGGTCAAAGCTTACAATTTTTAAGGCTTGCAGGTGGGTATAGATACGGTGAAATACCTGTGATACCCTCGAGTGTTTCGACAGTTTATCCGGTGATGTACCATTGCATATTTTCTTGGCCACTCTAATAATCAATTCCAAATCTGCTTCAATGATGACATTGTGTGAATTTGAATCCAACAAGATTTCCAAGCATTGCTCTAAGGCCATGAGTTCTTCCATGTTATTTGTGGCCTTCCTCAAGTGGCCATGAAATATCTACTTTATTTGACCCTGTTCATCTCTTATAACACCCCCAAAACCAGCTAACCCTAGGTTGCCCTTAGATGCTCCGTCCATATTGACCTTTAAGAAACCATGTGGGGGAGGCTTCCAAATATTTATGTCTTCATTTGTTTGGCTCACACCCTTGATTATGCTCTGTGGGCCTATAGACTGAAGACCCAAATGTAGAAGAATATACGCATCTTGGGGCAGAGGAGGGTCCTTAGAAAGTTTTCTCAACAAGCTTTTGACTGTGTCTTTGAGCTGCCATAAAATTTGCTCAATTATGTGCTAGGGATTTCTTGTTTGTTTTTGAAGGTCCGACTATTGCATCCTTTCCAAACATTCCAGATGACAAGGCCTGCAACCATAGTCCAGGCTTTATGAATGATTTCATTCCCTGAGAAGTTTTTCCTCCAATTCTTCATAGTGTTGGAAATGCTGATTCTATCCCTATCATTGTGCCTAAGGATTGAGGCTACCCATTCCCACACGGTAGAGGTGAAAGGGAAAAAGTTGAGAAGGTGATCCATCATCTCCTCTTGTGAGCCACAAAGGTAACATTTGGATGGTCTAGTGAAGCCTTTTTTGAGGATATTCTCCCAAGTTTAAATTTTCCTTTGATGAACTAGCCAAATAAATAACATTATTTTCATCTAGTGGGGGCTTTACCCAATATTCTTCCAAGCTTGATGAAGGTTTAGTTAGTTAAATCATGTTAGTAACTATTTATCTTCTTTCAGGTTAAATTTTTCTTTGGTTTTATTTTCCCATCTTAGTTGGTCAGGTAAGGAGGATACCAGAATCCTCCTATGCTCTAGATCTTGAGCAAGAGAGTCTACTTGGGCCTTCAGAGGGCTCTCTTCACTATGACCTAGATCCTTCCAAATTCTATATTTTCCATTGTTCCTTACCTAGTGCTAGAAGTCATTTACCATAAGTAGACATTCATTGTCTATGTCATTCTTCGGAGATTCTAATTAATCCTTATACAAGTTGGGTTCCTGTTGCCAATTATCCTCCCAAAACCGTGCTAGGTTCCCAGCTCGAATCTCCCAGAAGCTATGTTGTTGAACAATACCTTTATTTTCCAAGGCAAGGTTCCAAATGTGGTAGCCATTAATATGACCTCACATTCTAATGTGATCCTTATCCTGCTAATTCCCGACATATTTTTGTTTCCAAAGCTTAGCCCAGGGAGTTACCAATTCCTTGATCCACCTCCACCAAAATTTAGCTCTCAAAACTCTATTGAGGGTTTTAGGATCATGAAGCCCCAAGCCACCATGGCTCTTAGGTTTTCAGATCTTGTCCAAGGCTACTAAAGCCCATTTATTTTTCTCTTCTCCTCTGCCCCATAGAAAATCCCTTCCTATGCTCCTAATTTGTTGCTTAATTCCTTTAGGAGCAGGAAGAGCTGAGAACATGAACATGGGAATTACCTACAGGACAACCTGTGTCAGCACAAGATGTCACCACCAAATTTAAAGACCTGCATGTCCATTTTTTGATCTTGTCCTAAAGTTTATTTATCATTGGTTGCCACAATTCCTTGCTTAAAGGTTTATCTATGAGAGGTATGCCCAGATACTTGGAAGGGAGTTGGTCCCTTTGAAACAAAATAATTTTGGTGATGTTTCTCTGAATAGCAATGTCAGTGTTAAAGAAAAAAACTTTTGATTTATTGAGGCTTACCTCTGTGCCAACTTCCATAGCAAATTCATTTAAGATATGTTTGATCGTTCTAGCTTCCTTGACTATGGGTATGCCCTACAACATTGTGTCATCTAGAAATTGTCGATGAGGGTTTGTCACTCCATCCAAGGTGAGCTTGATACCTTGGATTCTTCCTTGAACATTTGTCATTTTAATCGTTATGCCTACCCCTTCCATCATGATACCAAAGAGGAAGGGTGAGAGCGGATCCCCTTGTCTGAGACCTCTGGAGGGTGTGAAGAGTCTCGAACGAGTGCAATTAAGTAGGATTGAAAAATTTGTCACGATAGCTAGTGCCATAACCCATCTTATCCAGTTTTGGTCGAAGCCATAGGCTCTGAGAACTTCCCTTATATAAGACCAACTTACCTTGTCATAAGCGTTCGCTAGGTCCAGATAAATGATCATACCAGCTTGTTTGTTTCTTTTGAGAGAGTGTACCACCTCATGAGCTTGGATGATGTTATTGAGGATTTGTCTTCCTTCCACATAGCTCGTTTGCTCCTCTGACATGAGAGTTGGTAAAAGGGGCTTGAGTCTATTGGAAATCACCTTGGAAATAATTTTATACACCACATTACATAAATCTATGGGTCTGAAACCATTCAGAGTCATGTCTTTTTCCTGTTTTGGCATCAAAGCTATGAAGGAAGCATTAAAAGCCTTCAACACCTTTTTGGATCTTCTTGAGTCTTCCACCACCTCAAGGATATATTGTTTGACTGTTTTCCAATAGTCTTTGAAGATTTCTACATTGAACCCATCAGGACCTGGAGCTTTTCCATTTTGCATTTCATTGATCACTTCACTAACCTCCTCTTCCATCACTGGCCTGTTAATATTATGGTTGTCCACTTTGGTAAGCAACTGAGGTATATACTGAGTGAAATGGTTGTTGATCCTTGATCTATCCTCCAGAGGTTCCTCTGCTATACTAAGGAAAAGTTGTACAAGGATAGATTCCATGTCTTTGTGAGAGACAAGTTCTCTCCCTTGAGAACGTTTGAGCTTTGTGATTCTGTTGCATGCCATGTGATCCATGGTGGATTTATGAAAGAACTTCATGTTTCTTTCTCCCTCTCTCACCCATTGTATCCTTGATTTCTGTCTCCAGAAAATCTCCTCTTGCAAGCTCCAATCTTCCCATCTTCCTGCAAAGAATTAACTAGCTTTTTTCGCTCCTCGGTAAAGCCCTCTGTGATGCTGACTTGATTAATCTGCTGGACTTTCTACTCATCTTCTCTTTTGGCTTTGAATATATTGCGAAATTCCTTTTTTCTTTAATCTTTAAGCTTGGATTTGATATGTTTAAGTTTACGTTGGAGGAGGAACTTTCTAGTGCCTTGAATGTTCATATCCTCTCTCCACCATTTGTTAATATTACTGGTGAATTCAGGGTGAGAGAGCCAGGCCTTTTCAAACCTGAAATGTCTGTTTCATTGTGTACCCATAAAATTGGCTTCCAGTTGTACAAGCCAATGGTGTAAACCTCCAAAGCGAAGAATAGAAGCTGTCATGGCAGGGCCTGAGAGAAAGAGGTCCTCTCAAATAATAAATCTATCTAGTTTAGAGGGGACTTGTGAAGCCCATCCCCTCTTGTTGTTCCAGGTGAATGTCTCATATATTGTTTCAGTGTCCACAAACCCCATGTTCATTATGAAGTTCTAGAAGGCCATGGAGTCTCTACCTAGCTGTCTCATACTAATTTTTTTTGCTATAAAAGATCTTAACATATTGAAATCTCCCGCAATGATCTAGGGCATATTAGGGTGTCTTGCTCTTAGTTCCTCAACGGAGGTGTGAAGCTTGAGATTGTTTTCTTCATTTTGAGGTCCATAGAAATTTGTGATAATGTATATCTCCTTGTCACCTGAAGGTTGACATACCAAAGAAAGATATGCCCTAGATGCCTAGGCATACATGATTCCAAATTTCTGGGGATCCCACAGCGTGAGAATCCCCCCCGCTGAGTTTTTTGCTTTAACCTATAGATACTCATACTTGATTAACCATTTATTATGAATTTCTCTAATCTTATCCAGCGAACATTTTGTCTCATGAATAAAAACCATATCCGATTTTTCTTCTTTTGTTCTATTACTGAAATTTCTTTGTTTCCTTCTATTTCCTATTCCTTTAATATTCCAAGTTGTGAGCTTCGTTAAGAAAGGTTTGTAAGGGAGTAACTAGTGAGATCTTTCATCTTACCTGAGTTAATCTATACTTTCCCACATTCCTTCAACAACTCATTCTATATTTTTCTTCCTCTTTTCCTACCTAGGTTCTTTGGAGATTGTGCCTGTGTCTCCTCCATCATTTTGACCACTCTATGCTCTTGCCTTTCATGATTTATTTTGACTCCAAATCCCTTTGATTGTGGTATCCATAGGAGGAGTTGTTGAACCCTATCATATTCCTCTTTTGGCAGGGAGTCCACTCCTTTGGTCATCCCTTGTTCCATAAATTTCTCTAGATATAGCTTTTCCCTATCTAGAATCTCCTGTAGTTCATGGTCCTCCTTTCCCGCCTCACTTGCAGACATCTCATGGTCCCTATTTATCTACATAATGCTTGGCAGTTTATCCTTTTCATGGTTGTTTTCTATGATGTCTTCCATGCTGTCATCCCTTTCCTTCTCAGTGATAGTGTTCTCCATTTCCTCGTTTGTTTCTTTGTTTCCTTCTTCTTCTTCTTCTTCTATGATCTTAGAGCTATTGTAGCTTGGTTGTCTTTCCTCATTGATCTTCTTTTGCGACTGCTTTTTGCCTTTCCCTTTTCCCCAACCTTGGTAAACCCTCGAAATTTTTATCAATAGTGGTTTTCACATTTCTCTCCATGTTGTCTGTTGGGCAGTCTCTATATAAGTGCCCATGCTCATGGCGTTTGCAGCACCTAACTGGGATGTGCTCATAGTCCACCGCTTGCACCCATTCTTCATCATATACTTCTAAAATTATCACATCTGAAAGTGCTCCAGATAAGTCCATTTCCACACATATCTGATTGAAGGAGGTTTATTTTCCTTTCAGAGTCGCATTTGAGATATTTAGAAAATGCCCCATTTTGATGCCTATTATTTTAGACATTCTGATAGCTAGTAATCTAGAGCAAGTGAGTGTAGTTTGATCCATACCGGTACCGATGTGAATGTCTCACGTTCCAAGACAAAGTTCATCATCCATGGTTGCATGTAGAGGCCTGCAACAGCATAGAAATGTAGTCCTCATTGGAACACTCTGTCTTTATCCTCTAGGTTTGTGAATACTACTATGAAAAAGCCCTTAGATCCCAAATGAAGGTGTATTTCCCCCTTTAGCTTCCAGTGGCTCCTTATCCATACATGCAACGCCCTCTCTGTCAGCCATATCCCAATGAATTTGCATATGACTACATATTCTATGATATGATCCCTATGTGCTTGTAGTGCTAGGTTGCTTAAGATGACCTGATGAATGATGTTCGACTTGGGTTTGCAGACCCTATTTGTTCTTATGGAAGTAGGTTTCTGACTGCTACCCCCTTTCTACTTCTCCTTACTAGCTTCCTATTATTCCCCTTCCAATTCATCACATTTGTTTCTTCCCAATCTTTTCGTTTTACCTACCTCTGTTGCCTTCTCCAGATATTTCTTGAAACACTGCTTTCCTGTGTCCTTGCTTCTATCCGTAACTACTTGACTATAGGAGGGAGCAGCACTACCCCCTGCCTGTCCCGCCATGGTGCCCAACGTCAAACTCTAACACCAACCCTATATCAATTTGCAGAGACTCTCCCAAGTTGAAGAAAAGCAAGTTAAATTAGATATTCATTTTGTAGGAAACATCGTGAAATGTATTCTCTATCGACTAAAATTATGTTTTTTAATTATGCGTTTAAGGTTTATAAATACCCTCTTATCAGATCCACATAAAACTTATGCAAAAATTAGTGGACAATATGTGGATCAAAAAAATGTTAAATGCAAAATCGAAAGAAAATACATAACATAGTTTCAAAGTATTGTTAATGACTCGGCTTAAAAAAAATAGATATGATCACTAACATTTAGTATGAATATATTTCTAATTCGTTTCAAGGCTTATGAAAATGAAAGTCCCCTTATTCAAATTGTACGTGTCCAGGAAGTCATAGAAAGGCATGGTAGAGATAACTAAGAAAAAAATTCTCACATCCCCTCTCAATTGTGTCCTATAAATGACTACATACCCTACCACTGCAACACTACTTAGCTCACAACAAACAAGGTTTCTCTAATGCACTAGGGAGATTTTATGTAGTTAATGCAGAATGTGGAATATGTTCCTTAACTACATGGAGTAAGTGGAGTCTTATAGGGCTTAGGAACACATCATATCTATTTCACAATATGAAAAATTTACTAAATATTCAAACCCTTCAAAGTGCTTATGAAATATCTAATAAGGCGGCCCTTTAATCAAATCCCATGTTTCCTCAACTATCTCAACCTTGTAGCTAATCTTGTTGTGGCTACCACTTGTGTAAAAGTCTTGTTTTAAAGATGAACACAAAATTCACTCATTATTCACTTCAAGGATAATTCACAGTAGGCTATGATGATTACGCATTCTTGACTATAAAGCTTGACATTCCCTTAACCATATATCCTACACTTCATAACATAGAATTCATCTTCTATGCCACATAGCTTTTGGTTTTCTTTACCGTGGAGCATTATTGAATCTAAAAATGGTGACATGCTGGCTTTATTTATATGATTGTAAATGATGTAATTTTTTGGGGGTGTGTTGTCTTCTATGAGGACCTAATTGTCATTTACTATGGTGTTTCGTATTTTAAGGATTTGAGAATATTGGGGAAAACCTTAATAAAGATAGGTTGGGGCATCCTATCTTGCCAAAAATAGGTGTTGTTTCATATTGTTACCTTTGTGTATTATGCATGGAAGACCATGTATTTTCATCAAAATATGGTAATATCTTTTTCAAGTAGAAACATGGTTAAAACACACCCTAGAGTCTATAAACCCATCATTTTCGTTTCCATCAACATTTATTGTTTCTCCTTTAAATTATCATTATCCATTTCTCCTTTCTATAAAATTAATGATAATACTTACTCAATAATTTATTTAAATTTCATGAGTTATTTAATATTGTTAATATAAGACATATTGTGTAATAAGAGTTTTGATGCCTATCGACATTTACTAATCATTTAATTTTTATGGGATCCCTACTAAACAGGAAAATTTAATATCACTAAGTATACAAGTAACAAATGTCTTTTATGTTCAGGAAACGTTTAAGGATGAAAACTTATTTTAAAGTTTAGAAAACTTGGTGAATCTTACTATTCCCTAATATGCAAACTATCAAACATTTGGTGATATCTTTGTAAAAACATTGAAATTTATAATGACTTTATATATAGTCTCTATATAATTTAGAAATCTTTAAGGTAAAATAATCTTATACTATCAAATTTAGGCGAATCTCTTTTAGGAAAATTAGAAGTTTAAAAGTATTGTTTTTTGGAAAAAGAAGGGAAAATTAGCCCACATGCAAATATTAGCTCCTAAAAGTTTCCTTCCACCTAAAAGTTTCCTTTCTTTTTGGCAAAAGACAAAAATAAATAAATGATTTACTTATAAATCCTATAAAAAAGAATTGAAGAATTTAAATTAAATGGTTGGTAATTGTTGATAATCATAAAAAAAAATTACATTGAAAATTATTTATATTGTAGAAAATAAACATATTTAACCAATGTTAAATCCCACCTAATTTTTTACCATTCTTTGAATAAATGTAGCTAAGAAAAATATATATATGAATGATAATTTACCAGTGTTAGTCGTCATAGAAACTTTTTAAAGTAATTACATAATATGTTCGCATCGATGTCAACAATGAGTTAGCATAGTTTATAGGTTTTAGAATAATGTATCACGTGTATCTATTTATCAGTGGTTGACTAAGCTTTGGGTATGTATTCGGTATAATAAAACCTTGCATTAACCAACGAAGAAGGAAATCATAATTTAGGCTAGCAAATAATCTCAACTCTGCGTAGTAATCAATCTATATGCTAGCTAGTGCTCCACATTTTGTGTAAATTACACATACTATTCATTATAAGACAATGTAAATGATGGAAAGCTTTGAAAAAAAGTTTTCGCATCTAGTGCTTCCAAATCCATGGCTTTTCCGTTTGCATTCTCCTGTGGTTTTGATGTTATCTTAATTACCATCAAACCATAGCATAAAAATTCCCATGGTAACATGATTGGCCAACTTGATTTCGTCATCAATATTTGACATGCATAAATATCCTAATCTAGCATCGAAGGCAGTGAACAATTGAAGATTGGGTGTGTAGTTATGATCTAGATATCGATGATAGTTCATTTCTTTCTTCTATTTTGACATAGGTATGGAAGTGAGGTCTGAATCAACATGATTGCATGTTTGATTGATGTAGTGTCTTCCTTTCTTCTTCTGTAGTTAGGGCGCATATTGTGATATGTGTGGTCTAGGTGCGAGGCAATATTTCTTCACATAAAAATTGCAGGCGTGTGGTCTAAGTGTAAGGTTGTGGTGAAGCTCCTTGTCAAAAGTACCTGTCCGAGAGGTTGAAGGCATAAATATATTTTTGCGCAATATCACGAGTCATATTCTCTAGGGTTGCATATAGTGTTTAGATCAAGCGTGGAATACAAAGTGTACCTCAATTAATTTTTTGGAATGGTTATTATTGGTGTTCCTCCGATATAGTGCAAGCTTGCCTTTGAGTTGATGCCATTAAGGCATCCACATGTTCTAAATGGCGAAGTTAAGTGACCTGCATGTGAGGTGATAAATTTGAATATCAATCAGGTGTGATCAAGTTTTTAATGGATTGGTGCATAACGCGTAATCCTTCAAAGCAATGAAATGTGTTGAAGCATGTTTAGGTCGAGAAGATGAAACTTTGTTTTGATGAATGAGATGAATAATTCTGAATTTGACAGATCTGTCTACAACCTGCGTTGACATGATCTCGATGGGTTCCTGCAGTGTGTTTTGATTTCAGATTCATGGCTTGCAAGCTTTATGGTGAGTTACTAAGTGTGCATTTTTCTCCTCAGTTGCAACTCGACTCACATGGAGGAGGATGATGATCTGAGGTTTTCCTGTCTAGTAAAGTGCAATTGTTTTTGACTTGGTGGGTGATAATCTCAACTGAGATATACACTAAACTATCTATGTGGCATGCTTGATTGATCTATTTTGTAAGATATTTTGATGAATTTGTGTGCTCCGTGGATCTCCGCCTTGAAAATTAGCTAAGTTAATTGTTGAAGTTCCAATGTTGTTAGAATGTTTGTTGTTGTTGTTATGCTTATGAAAAGTGTTGAATGTTGAATAGATCTGACCCTAGTTGCTAAGCCTTAGTATTATTGTACAAATGCATGGAAGCATAACACAATCAAAAGGTTGATTGGTGCCACGGATAAAGGATTGTTGAGTATGACAAGTGTTTATTTCAAATATGCGACTTGGAATTCTGAATTTGCTATTTTGATAGGGCTAAAGTGTTGATATCGAATGTGGTGAGGTTTGAGTTGTCTAGCCCAAGATTTCGGAGTCACAATCTCATTTCTTTGTAGTTATTCATGTTCAAACCAGAAGTCTATTTTTTCCATTGCCAATGAATGTTTATCTTGTAAATATTGTACTTCATAATGTTCTCAGCAATAAAGACTACCATAATTAATTCAATTGTGAAGTATGTTTTGAGTAATTAAGTATTATTATGAGAAGAATTATTGGATTTCTTATCCAACGAAGTTATAGTTTCTCGGTACTATACACAACCTAATTATGTTACAAGAGAAAGTATTAGACAAGGCTACTATCGAGTAATATCACCTAAACGGTTGTTGGAGAGTGGCATAGGTTCGTTGTTATCATTATCCGGTTAGGTTGTTATTGCTGTGTTTGGAAGATCACGCCCTTGAGGTTTTTGTGCAAGATCAACATTTAACCATGAATCATTTGTATGAAAGAATATGCACAAGGGTATGTTTTTGTAGCTGGATTTATCTTTAGAGTAGTTTGTTGAAATCTAATTGTTGAAGCATGATTTAAGAATATGATTCTCATAATTATTAGGGTATGAATATTTATATGATGTATGACAATAATATTAAGCTTTTAATGTATGCATTCTACGAAGTGCTGAATTCACATATAAGGGATTTTGGTCTAGAGATCATTAGTCTCCCCAAGAATGGGAGTTGATGTATGCCTAAGTTGCTGATGTACTAGTTACTCTTAAGTTAGAGAATTTGTGCACTGTTGATGATATAATTTATTTTTGAAAAAGGTTTTTATTGAGGTAATAATTAGTCTTTCGTTATTTATTTTTCGGAGGGATATGTCATATTGGTATTGATAACTATTGCAATGATTAGTCTCTAATGATGATTTAAGTGCTGCTAATAACAAAGTGTTTGGTTATGTTGTTAATGATGAAAATTGTAGGTTGAACATAGCTTCTATTTGAAGTACAATGTTGGTTGATTTTTATTGTAAGGTTTGAATGAAAAATTACGAGTTGTGAATAAGATGTTACAAGATATGTTTTTATTGTTTAGAAGTTGTAATGTTGGGATATATGGTGAGATTAATTACTTAGTGTTTTGAGGAAATTGGATTGTTGATAAGATAAAATGTATTATTGATGATTGAGTTAGATTGTGTTTATAGAAAAGAATATGCTAACTTTGAAGTTTCTACCAAAGGGAGTGGATCTAGTTTGTAAATGGAAGAAAGAGTGGTCCACGATGGTTTCTGGGTTGGTGCCTCAAACTCATTGGTGCAAGAAAAATTATCTAAGGTAGTGGGTGCTTCTTATTGGTTGGTGCTAGAGAAACATTTATAGGGAGTGGGTGATTCTTGTTGTTGTGTGTCAATGAAACATTACTAGGGAATGGGTGCAATTTATTGGTAGGTGCCAACAAAACTTTGTTAGGGTGTGGCAAGTGAAACTCTGCAAGGGAGTGAGTCCTTCGTGCTAGTGAGTGCCAACAAAACATTACAAGGGAGTTGATGCTTGCTATTGGTCGGTGCAAGTGAATTTACGTAAGAAAAAATTGAAGAACAAGAGAAGTATGGTGGTTTTCTCCCTCTATATATTTCCACCTTAAATCTGTGTTCATGTGTCTCATGTTTTAACTTTACTATGTGTTCCTTGATGATATTTAATAATTAAGTGATCAATGCAATTGAAAATACACATATCTAATAATTGGATAATTATCTAAAATAATAATTTACCCTTGCCCCACTTCAATATTTCCAACACAATATTTAGATACAAGGATTATTAATATTATTAACTTTGGAGCAAGATTAAAGTTAGACCCTTCCAATTAAAAATAAAGATTCAATTAAATGCCGTTAAATTTGGAAACACCTTTTCAATTTCAAGATATATACATAAATAAGCTTAAAACAAAAAAATTAAATACTCTTAAAAAAAATTCATATCAAAACTGTCCAATTTTAGTTATTTACATCATCATATTATTCTATACATATATTACCTCTTATTCACATATATATATATATAATATATATTATATATATATATATAAATTATTACTATTATATATAGATATAGTATTTTCAAAACTAAATAAATGGTAATTTACAAATAAAAATTTATTTTCAATACAACTAAAACTTTATTTTAAAAGTTATTGTACAAAGATTGTATATTTACTTGGATAGGCATATATATTTCAACTGACCGTGCATGTGGGGTTGTGGAATTTTTTAATTTTTTTTAAATGGACGAGTCAGATGGATTATCCACAAAATATGCTTCCTCTAATTGTCTCATCTACGACTGCGAGTTTTGAAGTCCAAGGTTGCAGTTTAATTTTAGTGGAAATGAAACGATTTTGAACATGGCTCGATCACCCTTTGCGCTGGCCATAATGTGGTGTTCGAAAAAACCATTCGTGGCATTTGAAAAAATCATTTTTCTAAAACCTTTTGTTTCCCGTGGGGCGGAGTTTTGCTGTGTAGAACGATGGCACAGCGCATCTCGTACTGCTAAACGAAGTATATGATGTTACCAGAGATACATTTTGCAACACGAATCACTTGGTGGAATGAAATATTGTAGGTTTTGCTATGCGATACACACAGACATTCATCCGATAAAGCCGCATATGGCGTACTAGGCTCTCCATTTGAGTATGGAAAGGCACGTCAGTGTTTTTAACATTGCATTCATCATTCTACTAGCGATTCTGATGGCCTGTAGAAGCCGGTTCAGAATCGAACCTCTTGAAAACGAATAACATCCCAGTTTTTTCCCTAATGTGAGCCTAGTGACAGAAATTTACAGAATCTTATTGCACTAAATGGTTAGGTTAGACGAGTAATGTCAAAAGAGACTGACGATTGGATAGGGAAAAATGAAGCCTTGAAGAAAACCGCTTACAGTCTGAATGAACAGCTGAAACCATTTCAGTAGTTGTTGAATAGAAGCTGCAAAACTAGGCAACCAGTGCATTGCAAAATGAATAGAATTGCCTTGCCATCCCTGAGCTCTAAGGTTCACTACCATGCAAAGGAATGGATGGCGTAATGTGCTTAGTTGGTTGTCTAAATAAATCGACAAACACTGCGTGCTATGATTTCACTTTCGAAGATGGACTGTATCAAGGAGATGTCCTATGAAGTGACTAGATAATCCTCTGATGAAAGCCATGGTTATGATACGCAAAGAGGTTACTTTCGGAGATAAGTTTAATATTAAAAAGGTTTTTTTTGGGAGATAAACTTTAGTAATGTAGTAATATTGTTATGTGGATATTAAAAATAATTACGATCATATATTGACTTAATGATTGAATTGTACATTCTCTTTTCATCTATAGTTACCATGTGTTACCGAGTGTTAAGAGGTTATTTTCTAATGTCTACTAGAGGTTAAAAACATTGGTTTTTTATAAATTATTGTAATATAATAAATAAAAAAATGAAAATTAAATTTAATAAAGTTACGATTAAAAAGAATAAAAGATATATTGAATAAGGCGAAAAAATGTTAATAAAAGGATTTCGAATTTTTAATTTAATAAAAATTATAAATTTAGATATGATAAATATTTTTTATTTTTTTTTCTATAACATATTTTGTATTTCAAAAAATAAAATAATTTATTGCTGAAAATTAAAATAAAAATGTTAGATTTTCTAAAAAATTCAAAAGATAAATAAATCAAACCTCCAAAATAATTATCATTAACATCAAAGATATATTATTTAATTATTTTGTTAGTATGATTTTTTTATTTATATAATTCAACAATGAATTTATTCTTACTATTTTAAATGGTTTATAAAATTCAATGCTTATCATAATGGCCATTCTAAATAATGATTTAATTTTTATTTTTTTTTCATCATAAAAATTTGAAAGTTCTTTCTCATTCATATTTAAGTATTTAAAAAGTTTATACTATACTTCATAATGATGACCATACACCATTCTCTATAATTGGAGAAAAAATGGTAAAAGCTTATCTATATACATGAAATGATTTTCTTGGAATTCATTTTATTGGATGAAGGTTTTGGAAAAGATACATAAATGTATCTATCTTTTATAATGAATAGATGTCTTTGTGACTGTATCATTATAAAGAAATTAGGCAAATGGACAAAACACATATTGTTAATAGGGAAAAAGTTTCATAATAACAATACATCATCATGATCTACCATCCATTAACAATAAAACCATATACATATATATAATAAACTTCACACTAACAAAAAGCATTATAATGATTTGAACAAAGTTATGTTGACTTAAAGAATTAATCAAATTCACTTCATTTTATCCTGAAGATTAACCTCTTTTTATCATAAGTATTTTTAATATGACCTAAAACCATACACTAATAACATCATATATTAAAAAAACTTATAACTCATTTCACAATTAATTTTTTTTTTTATATTTTAATTCTCACTAATTTTATAACATTTTTTAATTACTTTAAACTAGATATATTACCTTTAAATAAATCTCACTCCTATCTTAATTATTAAAAAATATTCATAAATACTGTAAAAAAAAAAAATTTACTATAATCATTAATAATTAAATAAAAAATTGAATACTTTAATTCAAAAAAAATGCAAACATTATCAATAATTATAAGAAAAATAATTATTTATATATTTGAAGAATGCAAAATATATATACATGTAAAATTTGAATATAATTTTATAATAATAACAATATAATAATAATAAATATAAAAGTAAATATAATAACGAATAATATTATAAATACCAACAAAATTTATTAATGTAAATTACAATAAAAAAAAAATTAATAACATCAAAATCTTATATAATGAATGACGACATTATAATTAAAAATATGTGATAATATTAAACATTAATTTAATCACACTTACTAATTTAATCAATATAATAATAGTACTATTAATTAATTGTGTAACAAAAAAATTTAAAAATTATTAATATATATAGATTATTATATTCTATTGAATTATAAAAATATTAACTAATTTTATATAATTTAAATGAATGTATACTAACCAATACATTGAATATGTATCTAATATTTATTTAAAAATATTTATAACATAAACATCATTGTAACCCTTAATATAATAATAATTATATTATTTTATTATAATAATATTAATAAGGTATATTATTATTATTATTATTATTATTTAACCATTAATATTAACTAAACTTTTAGATTTATTATTTTCTTTGGTTTATAACATCAATGATGGTATAGGATTATCAAAAAGATTGTGTCAATATGAAAAGAAACAATGTTCAATCATGGTTAAATATGGTCAATATGGTCCACCATCACATTGTAACAAAAAGTCTCTCACTATGAAAATTGACCATGGTCAACCATGTTTATTTTAGAGTTTATAATATTGATCTTAGGGTTTAATATACACTGGGTTTATAAAATCAAACCCTTAGGTTTAATATTATTCCCTTGGGTTTATAATCCCTCAAGGTTTTAGCATGAATCCTTTTGGTTTATAATATCAATCCCTTAGGTTTATTAATCTAAACGTTGATATTCCTAGAGTATAATGTTATTCATAAGATTTATAATATTAATCCTAGTGTTCAATATAAGTTCACTGGGTTTATAATCATGACCATCCATGGTCAACCATGGTCCAACGTTGCATTCTAACAAATATTATTTCAATGTCAAAATCAATCATGGTCAATCATGATCAACCATGGTCCAACATTACATTGTGACAAAGATTGTCTCAATATGAAAATTAACCATGGTCAACCATGTTTATTTTACCATTTATAATATTTGTCATAGGGTTTATATACCTTGCCTTATAATATTTATCTTAGAGTTTATCATAGGATTTTTTGCAATATGAAAATAAAAAATGGCCAATCATGGTCAACATTGGTTAACCATTTTCGACCATGGTCAATTATTGTGAATCATAGCTAAGCATGGTCAATCATCATCAATCATGGTTAATCATGGTCAAACATGGTCAATAATCATGGCCACATTGCGATAAATATTGTCTCTTACTTCAAAGTCACATTTGATAACCATGGTCCAACATTGCATTGTGACAAAGATTTTCTCAACATGAAAATCAAACATGGTCAACCGTGTTTTAATGTCGCACTGTGATAAAGACTATCTCAACATGAAAATAAATCATGTTCAACCATGGTCAAATTTCATATTATGTCGAATATTGTGTCAATATGAAAATCAATCATGGCCAACCATGCTAAACCTTGTTTATTTTAAGGTTTACTATATTTATCGTAGTTTTTATATACCTTGGCTTTATAATATTAATCACTTGGGTTTATAAAATCAATGAGGGTCAACCTTGGTCAACAATGGTTTATAAAATCAATCATGGTCAATCGTGGTTAATCATGGTCAACCATGGTCCAACATTGCGTTGTGACAAATATTGTCTCAATATGAAAATCAACCATTGTTAACCATGGTGTAACATCACACTCTTACAAAGATTGTCTCGATATGAAAATTAATCATGGTCAACCATGCTTATTTTAGGGTTTGTAATATTTATCTTAGGTTTTATATACCTTGGGTTTATAGTATATATCCCTTGTATTTAATATTATTCCGTTGTGTTAATAATCCCTTGGAATTTTAGTATTAATCCCTTGGATTTATAATCATGTTCAACGATGTTCCAATGTATCATTATGACAAATATTGTCTCGATATGAAAACCAACCATGCTCAACCATTGTCAATGATAGTAAAAAATGGTCAATCATGACCAAGATTAGTCAAACATGGTTGACCATGGCCAATTATTTCCAACCATAGTCTGGTGCCACACTATGACAAAGATTGCCGCAATATGAATATGAACATAGTCAACCATAGCCCGATTTCACATTGTGAGAAAGATTGTCTCAACACGAAAATTAATAATTGTAAACCATGGTCAATAACCATGGTCCAGAGTCACATTGCGATAGCCATGGTATATCTTCACATTGCGACAAATATTGTCTCAATATAAAAATCAACCATGGTCAACCATGCTCCACCAACGTCTCATTGCGATTATGATTTTCTTGATATGAAAATTCATCATGGTTAACCATGGTCAACCACATTTATTTTAGGGTTTATCATATTTATTTTAGGATTTATATACCTTGCGTTTTGTATTTTTCCATCGCGTTTATAATATCAATCATGGTCAACCATGTTTTATAAAATCAACCATGGTCAACCATGGTCCAACATTGCATTGGAACAAATATTGTCTCAAGATGAAAATCAACCATGGTAAACAATTGTTCAACGTCGCATTGTGACAAAGATTGTCTGGATATTAAAAGCAATCATGGTGAACCATGACCAAACATGGGGAAATGTTGCATTGTGACAAGGATTGCCTGAATATCAAAATCAGCCATGGTCAGCCATGTTTATTTTAGGGTTTATAATATTAATACCTTGGGTTTAATATTATTCCCTTGGGTTTATAATATCAATCCTATGGGTTTATTAATCTGACGTTTCATATTCTTACAGTATAACATTATTCATATGGTTTATAATATTAATCCTAGGGTTTAATGTAAATCTCTTTGGTTTATAATCTTGGTAAACCATGGTCAACCATGGCCCAATGTCACATTATGAAAAATATTGTCTCAATATTAAAATAAAAAAATACTCAACCATTGAAAACTATCATCAATCATGGTTAATCAAGGTCAACATTGAAAGAAAATAGTCTACGATGGCCAATTACGCTCAACCATGGTCAAATTCCACATTGTGAAAAAGAATGTCTCGAAATGAAAATCAATTGTGGTCAACCATGATTGATCATTGCATACTATGAGTTCACTTTCGAAGATAGAATGCATTAAGGAGATGTTCTATGAGGTGACTAGATAATCATATAATGAAAGGAATGGTTATGATATGCAAAGAGGTTACTTTCGGAGATATGTTTCATGTTAAAAAAGGTAATTTTTTAAGATAAAATTTAGTAATGTAGTAATATTGTTATATAGATATTAAAAATAATAACTAGCATGTATTGACTTAATAATTGATTGGTACATTATCTTTTCATCTAGAGTTACTATGTGTTAAGAGTTTATTTTCTAATACATACTAT
>APFE030069813.1:73393-92951 GCA_000404065.3 Pinus taeda | reverse complement strand
TTAGTAAAATGAATGGATGTCCTTTTTTCAAAAATATTATAAAGAAATTAGGTAAATGGAAAACACATGTTGTTAATGGAAAAAGTTTGATAATAATAGTATATCATAATGATGTATCATCATTTTGTTAACAAGAAAACCTTCATATATATATAGTATAAACTTCAAATTAATAAACATAATTACAAGGATTTGAAGAAAGCTATGTTTTTTTTCCCGTAGAAAAAGTCGTAATTTTATTCATTTGAAAGAATTACATTTTGTAGGTTCTTGAAGCATATGCACATGGTTGTTTCTATAATGACAGGAATCAAAAGAAAAGAAAAAATAAGTTCTAGCTAGCCTATAATTTCCTACCCTTCTTCTTCTCCACTTGTCGCCAACCTCCAGGGTCGAGAGTGGGTGCAATAATAGCTAGTTGGTTTTGCATTGTGATCAATGGAAGTTCTTCATCCGATTTCGAGCCCTCGGATCCATGAGCTCATTTGATACCGCTCACTTCCAGTTGTGGCTCTTGTTGCAGTTCTGAATTGTGTGTCCCCATGGCATTCTTTTCTTGAGTGTATTTCTGTCTCATTTGACTGTCAACTTCTCTCTCATTCTCTGTAGGAACTGCATGCATGTCCTCTTCTTCCAGCAGGTCAGTATTTTGCCATCCTTTGGACTTTTTTTGTTGTTTCTTGTTTCTCTTGGGGTCTTTTCGAGCCAGTGGGTAGGCATATTGAAGGTGCCCTGTTTGCATGCAACTCGTGCATCTGAATGTTGTGTTCTCATAGTCAAGCTGTTGTATCCACTGAGAATTATTGTAGTTCAAAGTGATGTGATCAGGTAGCCCCTGACTCAAGTAGACTTCTACACATATTCTGGCAAATGTGAATATTCCCCTGATAGCTTTGTCTTCATCCATTTTTAGGAATTTCCCCAAAGAGTTCCCAATGACTATTAAAAGTTTGTGATGCCAAAAATGTAGAGGGAGACCATGTAGCCTTACTGAAATAGGCATTGTTGAGATTTTCATTGTATTGGCATTGAAATCAGGAAACGAGAGGGTGGTGAAGAGCCCAAAACTACCCAAAAGCCAAGTCCCCTGATTGATAATGCTATCTTGTTCCTGTTCTGTATTAAATCTAACTATAAAAAACCCCTTTGGGCATAGGTAAATTTCATAGTTAGATGTCCATGTTGAAAAATCCATTGGTGCAGAGCATCTGATTTTGTCCATAACCGATTAAATCTACAGATAACTGCATTTTTGGATAGATCCGTGTGTAGATTAGTTACCTCTGGCAAAGATACCTGTAGTGTTCATGATTTTGGCTTTTGTTCGACAATGTAGGGGCTTGGTAGCTCTCATGGTGGTGCTAGTTAATTTTGCATTTTTTCCTTTCCTTTGACTGCATCCCGAAAGGAACCTGTATTTTTTGAGCTGGCTCCATTACATCCGCCATGCAGTCGTAGATTTAGGATGATTGTTGAATCTTTAATGATGTCGTAGTGCTGAAGAGTTTGGTTTTCCTGCAGATTATATCCTGTATATATCAGGTTTTGTTGTTCTACTCGGGTTCCAAGTTGATCCTGGATTTCCTTTTTTAAAGCATGGATGCTCACCCCCGTGCTGAGCCACATGTAGAAATGTTTGCCCCCTATCAATTTGATGAAGATCTGTATCAGATCTTCTTTTATGTAGAGTGGATCTGTCTTTTTGGGGCCTCGTTCTGTTGGATCGGATAGTTCCTCTGTGAACCCAGATGCACCATTTAGCTTTGGAGCCTATCTAAGGCTTGGTCTCTCTAGATCTGGCTTGTTGGGATCATCTGACCGAGATCCACCCTCTCTATCAAGAGTATTTGTATTCCGCAGCAAGATTTGGGTCCCTAAGCTCATGACCACTTTGGCTAGGGTTGCTATACCCAGCTTCTAGTCATTGGCGGGAGTCCTCGCATGTTCAGTTGGAAACTGGGACGCCGCAGGCTACACAACCCATAAATCCGGCCGCGTTGACCAGATCGGCCACACTGCATCTCTTTTTTCCATTTCTACAAGCCGATCTAAGTGATTAACTTGGTCCCATGTTGGAGCCCCACAACCTTCAAAATCCTTCCATACTCATTTCGACTTCTTGTGTGAAGCCTCAGCGCCGACTTGGGGAGTTTCGAGACCTACATGCACATAGATCTTGATTTCCTAAGCCTCGTAAACCCTAATTGCCATGGATGCTCCCCACCTTCCCATATCCAAAGCCTCCAAATCATTACATCTGAAGAAAGCTATGTTGATTCAAAGAATTAATGAAATTCATTTTATTTTATCACAAAGTTTTACCTCACTTTATCATAAGTATTTTTAATATGACGTGAAATCATAAAATAATAAAACCACATACCCAAAAATATCATAACTCATTTTACAATTAAAATATTTTTTTGCATATTTTAATTTCCATTAATTTTATAGCAATTTTTTTAATTGATTTAAAAGAGATGTGCTACCATTAATATAAATCTCTATCCTATATCTTAATTACTGTTAAGGATACTCCATCAATATTTTATAAAAAAATAAATAGTTTTGTTATCTATCTATCCGTATTAATAATTAAATAAAAAAATTTGAAATATTATTCAGACATCAAATTTATTATCTATTATAGTAGGAAATAACCCCCACATTTTATCTAATTTGAAATATATAATTTTTATTAATATAATATATACGTTAATTTATTACAATACCATTATTAATATTATTAATAAATAACAATTTTTTTACTAATGTAATTTTATATTTTTAAAATTAATATCTCAATTTTTTTTAATTTAATTTAAATCATTGATATTTGAAATATGTATAACAATAAATTAATTTATCGTTTTTAATTTAATATATTAATATAATGTTAATTTTTAGTCCATGGACTATGGTATTTAATATAATTTATGATAAATTAATTTATTTTAATTACTTATTTATATTTTAGTAAATTTTATACTATTATATTTGAATTATAAATTATTATAACTATTTAATATAATATTCAATTATATATTTAAATGATTTGTAATATTTCTCATGTTAGTTATACTATCTTAATTCGTATTATATTATTATTAAAACAACTATTTATACGATTAATATAATTTAACATTAAACAACAAGTTTTATTATTTGTAGGTATATTTTATTTTATTAACTAGTTTTTTGGTTTTTATTCCGTGTTTTTATCATCTGGTCTGCCCAACATGCATTGTAGTCCCATATGAAAATAAACCATCGTCAATCATGTTTATTATAGAGTTTATAATATTTATCTTAGGGTTTATATACCTTGGGTTTATAAAATTAACCCCTTGGGTTTAATATTATTCTCTTGGGTTTATTAATCTAAGCATTCATATTCCTAGAATATACTATTATTCATAGGGTTTTATAATATTAATCCTAGTGTTCAATATAAGTCCATTGGGTTTATAATCATGGTCATCCACAGTCAACCACGGTCCAATGTCACATAGTGACAAATATTATCTCAATATGAAAATCAATCATGGTCAATCATGATCAACCATGGTCTAACATCACATTGTGACAAAGACTATCTCAGTATGAAAATCAACCATGGTCAACCATGTTTATTTTATGATCTATAATATTTATCATAGGGTTTGTATACCTTGGCTTATAATATTTATCTTATAGTTGATCATAGGATTTTTCTCAATATCAAAATCAACCATCGTCAACCATGGCCAATCATGGTTGACATTGATCAACCATTGTCGACCATGGTCAATTATTGTGAATCATGGTTAACCATAGTCGATCATTGTCAATCATTGTTAACCAGGGTCAATAGTCATGGTCACATTGTGACAAATATTATCTCTTAGTAAACAGTCACATTGTGATACCCATGGTCATCCATCGTTAAGCATGGTCCAAATTTGCATTGTGACAAAGATTGTCTCAATATGAAAATCAAACATGGCCAACCATGGTCTAACATCGCATTGTGACAAACACTGTCTCAATATGAAAACAAATCGTGGTCAACCATGGTCCAACATCATATAATGACAAATATTATACAAATATGAAAAGCAGTCATGGTCAACCATGGTCAACCTTGCTTATTTTAGGGTTTACTATATTTATCTTAGTTTTTATATATCTTGTGTTTATAGTATTAATCCCTCGGGTTTATAAAATCAAGCAAGTTCCACCTTGTAAACCATGGTTTATAAAATCAATCATGGTTAATCATGGTAAAGCATGGTCCAACGTCACATTGTGACAAAGGTTATCCTATGAAAATCAAGCATCACCAACCATGGCAAAACGTTCCATTATTACAAAGATTGTCTTGATATGAAAATCAATCATGGTTAACCATAGTCAACCATGCATATTTTAGGTTTTATAATATTTATCTTAGGGTCTATATACCTTGGTTTTATAATGTAAATCCCTTGTATTTAGTATTATTCCCTTGGGTTAATAATCCCTTGGAATTTTGTATTAATCCCTTGGGTTTATTATTCCCATAGGTTTCTAATATAAATATTTTTGGTTCATTCATCTAAGAGTTCATATTCGTAGGGTATAATATTATTCATAGGGTTTATAATATTAATCATATGCTTTAATATAAATTCCTTTGGTTTATAATCATGGTCAACCATTGTCGACCATGTTCTAATGTCATATTGTAACAAAGATTGTCTCAATATGAAAATCAATCATGCTAAGCCATTGTCAACAATAGTAAACTATGTTAAATTATGGTCAACATTAGTCAAACATGATCGACCATGGTTAATTATTTTCAACCATGGTCCAACGCGAAACTGTGACAAAGATTGTACTAATATGAATATCAACCATAGTGAACCATGGTCCAATATTGCATTGTGAGAAAGATTGTCTCAAAATGAAAATCAATAATTGTCAACCATTGTCAATAACCATAGTCCAACATCACATTGTGACAACCATGGTTAACCATAGCCTATCACCATATTGTGACAAAAATTTTCTCAATATAAAAATCAACCATGGTCAACCATGCTCTACCAACGTGTAATTGTGGCATCGATTATCTTGATATCAGAACTAATCATGGTCAACCATGGTCAAGCATCATCCAACAACACAATGTGACAAAGATTGTCTTAATATGAAAATCAACCATGGTCAACCATGTTTATTTTAGGGTTTATCATATTTATCTTAGTATTTATATACCTTGGGTTTATATTGTTCCCTTGGGATTAATATTATTCCCTCAAGTTTATAATCCCTTGGGTTTTTAGTATTAATCCATTGGGTTTGTTATTCCCTTGGACTTATAATATCAATCATGGTTAACCATGGTCAACCATGTTTATAAAATTAATCATGGTCAACCATGATTCAACATGGCATTCTCAGAAATATTATCCGAATATGAAAATCAACCATGGTCAACAATGGCTCAACCTTGGATAGTGACAAATATTGTCTCGATGTTAAAATCAATCATTGTCAAGCATGGTCAACCATGGGGCAACGTCGTATTATGACAAGGATTGCCTCAATATCAATGTTAGGTCTCTATAATACTAGTGTATTCCCTTATTATTATTATCATTGTATGTCCATATTGTTATTATTGTGCCCCATAGAAGCATACTATTTTTATTGTTGTGCCTTTACATTATTATTGTTATGTCAGCTTTGACTATATTGTGACCCCTTACACTCCTATATATAGAAAGGAGGTCTTGTCATTTGTATCATCCAAGAGTTTTCCATTTGTCTAATGTAAATTAGGTTACCCCCTCGAAGAAGGTCCTTTTGAAGTCGATGATCTATCTCATTCTTCTATTTTGTGAGTTGGTTGCATAACAATTTGTATCAAAGCTCTGGATTCTAGGGTTTCACTGCTTCAAACAAGTCTTCGTGGAAGTTTCTCTATAAATTTATTTCTGCAACATTTCAGATGCTAAAATTAAAACCCATTTGAGCCTAAATCTTGTTGAACCTCAGAAATCAATTTCAAATCTTGTCTCGCTATATTTGCAAAGACATGATCCATGGATGTTAGGGTTTTTCTAGGTTGTCGAATTATATCTCAAACAAGTAACGTGCGGAAGATTGTCATACCTTTCTCTCTAAGAATTAGATTAAAATTTCGTAAAAAGGTACACAAAGAGGACATATTGTAGTTCTATGAGTATCAGTTTCAGGTTTGAAGGTCTAAATAGTGACACATGGAATTTCGTACAAGTTAGTTCTATAGAGCTAGTCTATAATCAGGTCATCGTGGGAGATTTGGAATATCTCTTTCTTGGAGAATCCAATATTGATCAGACTTGTGTAGCTAGAATGAGAGCTTAGAGGGATACTACTAGATAGAATTTTAGACCCTGGAGATCTAAAATTACAGAGATATATCAAATTCAATATCGAGCTCCTACAAAGCCAAAAAATGTGTGTAGTCTTTTTAAAATTTTGCATAAGTTTGGTTTGAAAAATTAGTTTTAAGGAATTGAAAGGAAATAGTGAAGCATAATTATCATTAATTGATTCCTTGAATAAAAAAAATGAAAAAACCTCAAAAGAAACCTAAAATCTCTAGCATGAATCATGAAGAAGTGGAACAAATGTAACATGATATGTCAAAACTACGAGACCAAGTACAACAAATTTCACTCTCACAAAAAGTGACAGAAGCTAAGATGGATGGTTTAAGTAATGGTGTGGAAGGTAATATGAATGGCATGGAATATAATATGGATGATGTTTAAACTAACATGGATGGTTTAGAAGTAAACATTGAAGATTTGAAGAAAAACGTGGAAGGTTTGAAAGGAGGTTTGGCAAAGTTGCTACAAGAAATGCTTCCTAATGGAAAAAAGGTAGCAGAGGAAATTCATGATGAGAATAAAATAAATGCTAGTCATGATTTCATAGACTCTAACATTGGATTGAAGATCCACCATGTTCCAAAGATCGATATGAGGAAGTGTGATGGCTAGGTTCACGTAACATGGACACTATAGATGGAGCAATATTTCGATCTCCATAATGTGGAAAACACATGAAAGCTATGAATTACAACTTTATATTTAGAACCCAATCAGTTTGTATGGTATTGATGGCTTTTCTCTCATAAACAAATTATCACTTGGAATTTTTTTTACCAAAGAAATGATAGCACATTATGAGGATACAAAAAGCAACTGTTTTTATTGATAAATCTCAAACAAAAAGGGTCAATGGTGGAGTATATTGAGGACTTCGAAAAATTGAATATAAGGGTAAAATATATTCTAGAGGGGCATAAGATTGATGTGTTCATATGGACATCAAAGGATAACATAAAACGTGAGGTTCGCCTTTGGGAACCTGATTCATTGGAGAAGGCATTCATGTTGGAATGAAAAATTGAAAGCAAAAGGATGGCAACAAGGAAGCCTACCTATCACAACTATGAAGATGGAACTATTGTTTCACCTAGCCTTCCACAATATATGAGGTTAACACCACAATAATTGGAAGAAAAAAGAGAAAATGGGATTTGTTACAATTGTGATAGCAAATATACTAAAGGGTATAAGTGTGTTGAGAATAAATTATTTTACATAAATTGTGAAGCAGATGAAGAAAAACAACAAGAAACATCAAAATAAGAGGATACACACCAGAAACAAAGCCTAGATAAAGAAGAAATTAATATGACCATACCTTGTAATGCATTGGTTCGAATAACCACTCCTTAAACTATGAATATATAAGGACATATCAAGAAGGAAAAGGTAATAGTGTTGATTGATTCATGTAGTACCCATAATTTTATTCATTGTAAGATAATTAAGGAATTGAATTTCTTCCTATATCTAGCACCAGAGTGTCAAACAATGGTTGCAAATGGAATAACCATAAATTTCTCTAGAATGTCCCATAATATCAAACTATCCATGGAAGAATATGTGTTGAATAGTCCAATTCTTTTCATTCCCATGGGTTGTGCTGATGTTGTACTAGCAGTCTAATGGCTACAATATTTGGGTACTATAACTTTTAAATTTCAAGAACTTTTCTTTTTCTTTTTTTCATAAAAAATGGAAGTTTAATTATGGGGTATTGCAAGGAAACTGAGAAAGATAATCAGCTCTAATGACATGAAAAATATTGCAAAGAAAGAACAACATGGCGTAATTTCACAATTATGTTCTCTAGCAGTTCCCACATCAATATCATCTATTTCTCCAGATCTCCAAAATGTCTTGGACAATCATTGCAAGGTATTTTAGACACCCAAAGGCCTCCAAGCTATTCATGATCATGATCATGCTATTCATTTTATTTCAGGAAGTTTTTCTCCAAACATCAGGCCTTATAGATATCCCTATGTCCAAGAGAGTGAAATTGAACATATGGCTGCAGAAATGTTAGAGGTTGGTATATTTCAATCTAGTCAAGGTTATTTATTTGCTGCAATAGTATTGCTGCATAAGAAGGATGGATCACAACACATGTTTCCCTATTATAGGGACCTCAACAAGCTCACTATTCAAGATAAATTTCTCATTCTTCTCATTGATGAATTATTGGATGAATTGCATAGAGCATTTTACTTCACCAAGTTGGATCTTCGTTTGGGATATCATCAAATCATAATGAAGGCTGAAGAAATTCCAAAAACTACATTTAGAACTCATGAGGGTCATTATGAATTTTTGGTCATGCCTTTTGGCCTTACTAATGCACCTTCTACATTTCAAGGTTTGATGAATTCCATTTTCAAACCATTCCTTAGAAAATTTTCAAACCCTTCCTTATAAAATTTGTGTTAGTATTTTTTGATCATATACTATTCTACAACAAGTCTTGAAAGTATCATGTTCAACTTGTTGATAGAGTGCTCAAACTATTGGAGGAGAAACAATTATATGCAAGAACCTCCAAATGTTTCTCTGGAGTACAAGAGGTGGAATCTTTGGGTCATATTGTATCTCATGAAGGTGTTAAGGTAGACCCTAGAAAAACTAAATCCATTAAGGAATGGAAAATCTCCACATCCATAAAGCATGTGCGAGGGTTTCTCTAGTTGACATGGTATTATAACAAGTTTTTTAAGAATTATAGGAGAATATCAGCACCTCTAACAACATTACTGAAGAAAGATGCATTTTCTTGGACTCCAGAAGCAACAAAAGCCTTGGAACATCTTAAAGAGGTAATGTTCCAAGCACTGGTCATAGCTATGCCAGACTTCACAAAAACCTTTATTGTGGAATGTGATGCCTCAAGAAATTGAATTGGTGTTGTTTTAATGTATGAAGAAAGACCCATTTCTTTCGAAACTCATCCAATCAAAGGAAGTTATTTACACAAAGCTATTTATGAGAAGGAAATGTTGGAAATACTCCATGAACATAAGAAATGGTGATCTTACCTAATGGGAAGACACTTCAAGGTAAAAGCAGATCATGATAGTCTTAAATACTTCTTAGAACAAATATTATCTTCGGAAGAGTACAAAAATGGGTCAGAAATATGTTGGGTTATGACTTTGAAGTCATCTACAAAAAATTGAAGCAAAATGTTGTTGCAGATGCACTCTCAAGAAAGGATGAGGATGTGGAAGCATTGCTTTGCACCATATTTATTATCCAACTAGATTGTATAAATGAACCAAGGGATGAGTGGAAGAATGATGAAGAAGTGTGCACACTCATTCAAAACATACAACAATACCCCAGTACATCTCATACATTTAGCAGGAAAAATGTTTTGCTATGGTACCAAGATTTCTTATCCCTCTGTAAGAATTCCAAACTCAAACAAAATATTCTTATGGTATTGCACACCTCTCCCTTAGGGGGGTCCTCAGGATTTTTAAAAACTTACCACAGGGTTAAGAAGGATTTTTTTGGGATGAACTTAAATTTGATATTAAAAATTTTGTGGCGAAATGTTTAGTTTTCCAACAAAATAAAGTTGAAACAATTAAGACCCCAGATCTATTACAACCTTTATCCATTCCAAGTCAATGTTGCGAGGAAGTTTTAGTGTATTTTTTCATAGGTTTACCCATGTCGGAAGGAAAGAGTTTCATCATGGTGGTAGTTTATAGAATTACCAAGTATGCACACTTTTGTGCATTATCCCATCCCTTTAAAGGTAACACAATTTCTACTGCACTTATGGAAACAATTCAAAAGCTACGTGGAACCCCAAAGATTATTGTAAGTGACAGAGATTATATTTTCACTGCATTTTTTTGGACAAAATTATTTTTTTGTCTTGGTACTCAGTTAGCTCATAACTCATCTTATCATCGTCAATTTGATGGGAAAACCGAGATAGTGAACAAATGTTTGGAAGGATATTTGCTTTGCATTGTATCTAATAAACAAACACAATCGGTCAATGGTTGCCTCTGGTTGAATGGTGGTATAAAACTTCCTTCCATACTCCAGCAAAAATGACCCCATTTATGGCACTTTAAGAATATCATCCACCGTCCATCACATCATATTTAAGAGAAAATTGTAAGGTTCAAGTAGTGGAGGATCACATCAAGCATCAACTACAAGCTCTCCAACTCTTAAAGGATAACCTCGCTTTCGCAGAAAATAGAATGAAACAACAAGCAGATCAACATCATAGTGAAAGAAGCTTTTATGTAGGTGACTGGGTATTTTTATGGCTACAACCATACAATCAAATGTCCCTTAAGCAAGCTAAGAAGGATAATAAATTATAACCAAAGTATTATGGTCCATACAAGGTGTTGCAAAAGATTGGTACCATGGCATAAAAACTGGACCTTCCTACAGCTTCCCGAGTGCACCCAGTTTTCCATGTTTCATGTTTAAATAAGGTTATAGGTGACAAGCTCCTAGTTTAAACAATATTTCCGGAACTTGATGAGGAAGGAAAAATCATATTGGAACCTGAAGCAGTGACATAAACAAGAACTTGACAGCTAAGAAATCAGTCAATTTCATAGTATCTCATCAAGTCGATGAACTTACCCTCTAAAGACTCCACATGGGAGGATGGAAATTTTATACAGAGGCATCCAAAACTATTCAAGCATTGAGGAAAACACTTTTCTAAATGAGAGGGGCATGTTAGGTCCATATAATACTATTGTATTCCCTTATTATTATTGTCATTGTAGCCCCTTATTGTTATTGTTGTGCCCTTACATTATCATTGTTATGTCAGAATTGACTATATTTTTACCCCTTAGACTCCTATATATAGAAATGAGGTCTTGTCATTTGTATCATCCAAGAATTATTCATTTGTGAAATGTAAAGGAGGTTGCCCACTTGAAGAGGATACTTTTGAAGTCATTGATCTATCTCATTCTTCTATTTTGTGAGCTGGTTGCATAACAATCAAAATCAACCATGACCAAACATGGTAAACGATGTTTATTCTAGGTTTTATATGTTAACCCCTTGGGTTGATAATATCATGGTCAACCATGGTCAAACATGGCTTGTTGTCACATTATGACAAATACTATCTCAATATTAAAGTCAAACATGCTCAACAATTGATAGTTGTCATCAACTATGGCCAATCATGGTCAATATTTCCATACATGGTCATCCATTGTCAATTAGCGAAACCATGGTCAAATGCCAGATTGCGAAAAAGATTGTGTCAATATGAAAATCAATGATGGTCAACCATGGTTAACCGTGGTCCATCATCTCATTGTGAGAAAGATTATCTCAATACAAAAATTAATTATCGCTAACCACAGTCAATCATGGTTAACCATGGTCAATAACCATGGTCCAACATCATATGTGACAACTTTGGTTAACCATTGTCCAACGTTGCATTGTGAGAAATATTCTCTCAATATGTAAATCAACCATAGACAACCATGGTCAACCATGATCCAAAATATGATTCTAACAACATTTGTCTTTATATGAAAATAAATCATGGTCAACCATGGTCGAGCATAGTCCACTGTTGTGTTGTGACAAAGATCGTCTCAATATGAAAGTCAACATAACCATGTTTATTTTATGTTTTAAATATTTATAGTACAATTTATATACCTTGATTTTATATTATTCCCTTTTCTTTATAAGCCCTTTGGTTTTTAGTATTAATCCCTTGGGTATATTATTGAATTCGATTTATAATATCAATCATTATCAAATGTGACAATTGTGGTTAACCATTGTCCAACGCCACATTGTGGGAAATATTGCCTTGATATATAAATCAACCATAGACAAGCATGGTCAACCATGATACAAAATTTCAGTCTAATAACATTTGTCTTGATATGAAAATAAATCATCTTCAACCGTTGTCAAGCATGGTCCAACATTGCATGGTGACAAAGATCGTCTCAATATGAAAATCAACCATGGTGAACCATGTCTATTTTGGGTTTTTAATATTCATATTATGGTTTATATAGCTTGGGTTTATATTAATCCATTTTATTTATAATCCTTTTGGTTTTTAGTATTAATCCCTTGGGTACATTATTCAATTGAGTTTATAATATCAATCATTATCAACCATTGTCAAACATTGTCAACCATATTTAATAAAATTAATCATGATTAGTCATTGTCAATCATGATCAAATATGGTCCAACATTGTAATGTGACAAAGATTGTCTCAATATGAAAATAAACCATGGTACAATATTACATTGTGACAAAGATTTTCTTGATATGAAAAGTAATTATGGTCAACCATTATCCAACTTTTCATTTTGACAAAGTCTGTTTCGATATGAAAATCAACCATGGTCAATAAGAGCCAACCATGTTTATTTTAGGGTTTATAATATTTATCTCAGGGTTTACGCACCTTAGTTTTATAATATTAATCCCTTGGGTTTAATATTATTCCTTCAGGTTCTTAATCCCATAGGGTTTTATTATTAATCCCTTCAGTTTATAATACCAATCCCTTTTGTTTATTAATCCAAGGTTTCATATTCCTATGGTACAATATTATTCGTAGGGTTTATAATATTAATCCTAGGGTTTAATATAAATCCCTTGGGTTTATATTCATGGTCCAATGTCACGTTGTAAGAAAGATTGTCTCAATATGAAAATAAAGCATGCTCAACCATTGTTAACCATCATCAACCATTGTGAGTCATGCTCAATCTATGTCTAATTTCACATTGTCACAGAGATGGTGTCAATGTGAAAATCAAATATGGTTAACCATGGTCAATCATGCTCATTCATGGTCAACATTGATCAAACATGGTTGACCATGGGAAATTATGGTGAATCATGGTTAACCATGGTCCATAATGGTCGTAAATCACATTGTGAAAAAGATTGTATGAATATGCAAATAAATATTGGTCAACTATGGTCCAACGTCACATTGTGACAAAGATTGTCTCTTGGTTCAACTTCATAGTGTGACAACCATGGTCATTGATGGTCAACCATGTTCCAATGTCGAATTATGATAAACATTGTCTCAATATGAAAATCAACCATGGTCGAATGTCACATTGTGACAAAGATTGTGTTAATACGAAAACCAATCATGGTCAACCATTGTCAATCCTACTCATTCATGATCGACGATAGCCAATTATGGTGAATCATGGTTAACCATGGACAATAATGGTCCAACATCACATTGTGACAATGATTGTCTTAATATGAAAAGAAACTGTGGTCAACTATGGTCCAACATCCCATTCTGACAAAGATTGTCTCTTGGTTCAACTTCACATTATGACAACTATGGTCACCTATGGTCAATCATGGTCCAATGTCGCATTGTGAGAAAGATTGTCTCAAAATGAAAATCAACTATGGTCCAATGTCGCATTGTGACAAAGATTGTCTTAATATGAAAACCAATCATTGTCAACCATGTTTATTTTAGGGTTTATACTATTTTTGTGATGGTTTATCTACCTTAGGTTTATAATATTAATCCCTTGGGTTTAACATATTAATCCATTGGGTTTAATATTATTCCCTTGTGTTTATAATATCAATCCCTTGGGTTTATTAATCTAAGGGTTCATATTCCTAGGTTATAATATTATTGATGGGGTTTATAATATTCATACTAGGATTTAATATAAATTCCTTATGTTTATAATCTACTGGGTTTATAATATAAATTCACTGGGTTTATTAATCCCTTGGGTTTATAATATTAATAATTTCTTATGTTTATAATATTAATCCAAATAGTTTTTAATGTTAATCTATTGAGTTCTCATTACTAATCCTTTGGGTTTTTAATATTAATCTCTTGGAATTACAATATTAATCGTATTATACAAATATGGTTCAGATTTTCCATAATAATATTAATCCTTTGTGTTTAATATTATTCCTTGGGGTTTATAATATGTTGGTGCTTCATATCAATCATCAAACAAAAACCCTAGGCAATGAAATCTAAGTGCATGCCCAGCTTGCGCCTTCCGCTTCAATCCGATCTGAAACTTTCTCTGAGCCGTCGGCACTCCATCCTTCGCGCAGTTGGTAAACTCTAAGCCATGGCACCTCCCATGGGAGGGGCGGGACCTTCCCCCCCCCTCCAGATGACCTCGACATCTCCAGACCTTCTACCTCTCTGTTTCCTCCAGGCGCCTTTTAAGGAACAGATCAGGGCTCAACACTGACTGACACTGCAACTGATCATACAGCATCATGTGAAAAGGAAGCAAACGACCAAGGGGTTAATCCAGAGCTATCGGCGTCAAAACCAAAGGTGACTTCGGCTACTTGCATTCCAAAAACAATAGAATGAATCAAAGCTGAGCTCCCCAGCCATCGAATCAACGACGAAATACAATACAGGAAGGACGACGCTCTCATTGGAAAATTTCTTGGCTTTTGGCCAACCGAAAATGCCCTACAGGGGTGGATAGTTTCAAAATGGAAGCCCAAAGGACAAGTCACTTTGCTACTCGGCCCCAAAGGCTTTTTCACTGCCATATTCTACTGCTTGGAGGACAAATCCCGCATATTTGAGGGTGGTCCATATTTTTTCAACTCCTCGGGTCTTTACCTTCGAGGCTGGAAACCTAGGTTCAACCCAGATACAGAATATCTCAGTCAAGCTCTAGTGTGGATACGAATGTACCCCCTACCTTAAGAATACTAAAAAGAGGAAACATTAAAGGACATCGGCAATAGCATCGGGGTTTTCATCAAAGTAGCAAAGGAAACCAAAAATCGAAGATATACTTCCTACACAAGGATCTACATCTAGATGCATATAACCAAAGCTCTTGCAGACTCGGTAAGTATTTTCCATGATTATTTTGAATGGATTCAACCATTAGACTATGAGAATATTCCTTTTCGATGCCGCAAATGCCATGAACATGGCCATCTTTTCTGGGATTATCCTCTGAACACTCAGATCAAGACTCCTGCTAATGAGGCTAGCAAAGATTCCAAAGGTTTTATCAAAGTGTCCAATCGCCGTCGGCATGCTAAGAAATATCCTGATGCACCTTCCATCCCTAAAAAGGCCGAAACTCAGAACAGATTCCAAATCCTTACTTCTCAAGCTCCTTCAGAAAAGCAAAATGATGATACTCAGGCGTCCCCATCTCGCCCATCTTCCTTTCAGAGTCTCAAATATAACCCGCCTCTATCTTCCTCTGCTCCCTCTAGCCTTCTAATCTCCTCTGTCTCGAAGAAACTGGCTTCTAAGGATGACCTACAGCCTTCGACTATGGAGCTTGATGCAGCTCTAGCACTTAGTCTACAAGATAACATTATAAAGGAGTGCCAGAATACCCCTACAACAATGGAGGAAGATCCAGAGAATGTCAGTTTGGAAGGACTGGATATCCTCAAATTAGAAACAACATGCAAGTAGAAAGAGTACAACTCAATACCTCCATGGGAAATCGATAGATTGGAAGGCATTCTAACCAAAGCTCAACATAATAAATGTCTAGGTATACAAGTTGGTAGTCCCTGGGATGGAAAAAAAATCCTAAAAGAAACAAAGAGAAGAGGGGGCAAAATTGATCTGCAAAGGACCATCATCATAGTAGAAATCTTAATGGGATCGGGGAGATTCCCAAAGTTGACAAAGTTCTACAAGCCCCAACCCCACTGTTCCTCATGAAGCTCATCTCCTGGAATATGCGAGGGCTCAACAACCCCTCAAAACATAGAATGTTAAAAAACTTGATTCAGTAAGAAAAGCCTTGCTTAGTTTTTCTTCAAGAAACAAAAAGTAATAATGCTGCCCTCGAAAGGATCCTCACCAAAGCATGGACAGGTAGTCGATCAGTTTCAGTGAATGCTTTAGGAGCCTCCAGTGGACTAGCTATCACTTGGAACTCGCAAGTCCTTACGCTTCAAGATTTTCATGCTATTCACTTTTTCATCCAAGCTTCATTTCATCTCATTCGGATGAACATTCATGGTCTTCTCACTAATGTCTACTTCCCACAAGACTTACATCATAAATTAGAGATGCTGGATACACTCACAGCTCTTAACTCCAATAGACAGTACCCACTCTAGATTAGCGGTGGTGACTTCAACGTTATTATGACTCTGGAGGAAAAAAAGGGAGGTTGAACGAAGTTAGAAGGTGACAGCATTGGCTTCAAAGAATTTATTCAAAGCAATCAGCTCATGGACATTCAGACTTCAAATGGCACGTACACCTGGACAAACAAACGCAGGGGAATTCAAAATATTGCCTCCAGGTTAGATTGTTTTCTCATCTCGGACAACACCATATATTTAGGAGGGGATTTCATGCCTCCATCCTGCCTCAGGGTGGATCTGATCATTGGCCCCTTATGCTTCAATGGACACGCCCAGGTAAATAATATAATCAACCTTTTCACTTTGAAGCCTTTTGGTTCACTCATCCCAACTTCAAAGAAATGGTTAGAGCTGCGTGGAAATCCTATACACCTCCGGAAGGTGCCAAGATGTTCCAATTTCAACAGAAACTAAAAAATCTCAAGCAAGTGCTCAAAGTCTGGAATAAAACTCAATTTGGTAACATTCTGGAAACTAGGAAAAAATTGGAGCAGCATATGTATTCACTACAGCAAACCATTATCCTAGAGGGAAGAACAGAAGCACTGGCACATAAGGATCAGACCCTCTAGTCAGAAATTGAAGCTTGAAGGCTACAAGAAGAAATCCTTTGGCACCAAAAATCCAGAATCAGGTGGCTCAAGGAAGGGGAAAAGAACACTAAATTTTTCCATTGATCCACCATACAACGACGAATGCACAACAACATAGCCTTCATCAATAACCGTCAAGGGGAGAGATTAGAAAAGCATGAAGATATTGAAAAGGAATTCAAAGAATACTTTCAGGAAATGCTCAAGGAACAAACAGGAAGTAGATCAACGACCATAAGATCTATCACGCAGCGCATATCCAAAATCATCACGGAGGATCACAATCAAAATTGCTACAACATGTCTCTATGCAGGAAGTAAAAGATGTAATGGCTCAGCTCAAGGATGGAAAGGCACCAGGTCCTGATGGCTTTACCTCCAATCTCTTCCATGAATTTTGGGAGCTGATCAGCACAGAGGTCTAGGAATTAGTGGAAGAATCAAGATCCATGCACTGGATCCTCCCATCCCTCAATTCTACTTTCATTGCTCTAGTACCCAAAGGGGATGAATCAAATACACAATACAAGTACAGGCCAATTTATCTATGTAATGTCATCTATAAACTCATATCCAAAGTAGTGGCAAATCGGCTCAGACCTCTTCTCCCTCTTCTCATAATACCGGAATAGACTGGATATGTAGAAGGGTGTCAGATAATGGATGGCATTATTCTTTCAAACGAGGTGATCCACTCCTTAAAAATTCTAAAAAAGCCAGGTATGATTCTGAAGCTTGATCTCTCAAAAGCCTTCGATAAGCTTAGTTGGGAATATATTCATCAAATGCTATTGGCCTTCGGCTTCAATTCAACTTGGACAAGATGGATAATGAATCTTATAACCTCTCCCTGTTTTTCGGTCCTCCTTAATGGTTCACGATCTGTGCCTTTCCACCCCTCTAGAGGTATTCGTCAAGGGCATCCCCTATCCCCCTTCCCTTTTGTCCTCATGGCAGAAGGACTCAGGCGCCTCCTTCACCATGCTATTTCCTCTCAAGCTATAAAGGGCATCACGCTTCATGGTCTCCATCCCTTGTCCCATCAACAGTTTGTTGATGATACTATGCTCTTTGGTCATCCCTCTTCCCTAGAGGCCAAAGCCTATTGGCATTATGATTCATGTGTTGTCCTTGATGGCAACTCACTCAGAGAAATGATACAGGTGATGGCAATTCACTCAGAGGACAGATAATAGTGCAGCAGGTAAATAGAGAGATATACCCAGGATGACCATAAAGAAAGTGCGTATATACGTGGGTTAGCGGAGCAGAAGGAGTGTACGCGTATACACGCAAGTTAATAGAAGTAAAGGCATGTACATGTTGGAAATCATGGTTTTGGTCCGTGGTACTTGGTCCATAGTATTTGGTCCAAAGTGACGACCCCAAGTATTGAGTTCATGGTATTGTTTCTACATGGTTTTGGACCATGGTATTGAGAGAAGCCTAACCTATATAAGGAGAATATCATTAGGAAAAATGAGTGAGCAAGGAATGAATGTCTGACGAAGTGTGAAGATCTAGTATTGTTGGTTATCAGTTTGTGCTGCTTGGATTGGGTTGATATAACAGCGAAGGAACAAGTAATTATCTTTAGATCTGTACGCGGTTTGTATGAGGTGAAAGCGCATATACACGTGGTTTTGGTATAGTGAAGTAGCGTATGCATTATGAGATTTGGTATTTTAGGTTGCTGTTGATTCTATTGGTTGTTGTAGAAGTTCTGGGCTCTGGTTTGCGTTCTGTGTTTTTGATGACAGGGTTTCAGTGATTCAGTATTGGGTGATTTAGAGATTTATGATGCAAGTATAAGTGGATGATTGTATTGTAGCAGTGATTGTTTTGTACTTATGGATCCAGTCTGAAAATTGATGAAATGTGGTCCCTGAAGAAAAGAAGGTTGCAGCCTTTTGTAGGTCAACACCTACGTACTAGTATATTTGCTAGTACAAGAGCTAAAGGGGGTTGTTTCTCCCTTCCAGAAGTAACTGGAAAATGAGAGAGGGTTTTAGCCCTATGCAGGTTGTAGCCTGCGTGTTGGTAAAGGACTGCACCAGTACACTGTAAAAGAAGTTTCTTATTAAAGAAAGAAAGAGACGAATTGCAGCAGGTGGTTTTCACCCACATTGGGTTTCCACCTTATATCATGGTGTTCATGTGTGCTTCTTATGTGTGATGATCGGTACTATTTTACTACACCTGTTTAATATTAATGTGGTTAATAATGTTCTCATGCATTTACAGAAGATAAGCTAACTGAATCATAAGATTACTGCATATACGCTTGTTGCATTTAACACAGTCGCGTATATACGCGTATATCCTTATCTGAATTTGCGTATATGAATCTGAGTGTGAAAATGAAAAAGTATCTGATTTGATAATACTGATTCACCCCCCCCCCCCCC
>APFE030069813.1:29325-46025 GCA_000404065.3 Pinus taeda | reverse complement strand
TTATATTTTACTTATATTAAATCTAAACTTTATTTAACAACATATAACACCATAATAAGTTGTAACTTTATTTAACCACATATAACCTTAACATGTTGCGAAGCAACTCACTAATCTTAATGCAATATTTCTTAAGTTAATAAGACTTCATAATTCTATGAAGAAAATTATTAATTATTATTTAATTTCTTCTTACATTCAGATATACCATTTATGTTTTATGTTTAGAAAAATTAAATAAAATAATTTAGTAACATGATTTTTTAATAGAAATGTAATTTTTCATTTTTGTAACTTAATGTTATGACACATAACTTTTCACACATTTTTGATAATTAAATTGATAATAAGATAATTGTTGTTGGTTAAGATCATAATTGGTTCATTTGACATTAAAAAATTAAAAATTATTTAGATTATTATATGATTTTGAATATTGAGAAGATGGTAGTATAATTTATATTATAAATTGATTTCTAATTTAGATGTATGTAGGACATTTTAAGAGTAAGTGTATTTTTCTGGCAATTTTTGTAGTATCATATAGATGAGAGAATTTTGCATCTCATGGTGTTTTCATAATTCTCATGCCCAATTTTTCTACGTAGCTTATTATACTTTGTTCATATTCTAGTAGTGTTGATTTTCTTATTTATGCTAGTTAGTATTGAAAGATAATCTTAATATTTTAGATTATGGTTGACCACTTTTATGTAGTATATTTTAGTTTTCTTTCTGAACTCTTTATTCTATCTAATTTATATGTAATAATAATTTTAAATATTGCATGTATCTTATAAGATGAAATTGTTTTGTATCCCCATTGATTACGCTGAGACTAGATGTCTTGATGACATCCTCGTATTAGCCATCGATGGTTAACAATAGATTTGAAAGCGCTTTTAGTAAGCTTCTTGTCATCCATGTTGTTTACTTTGTTCTTCTATATTAAGTACCTAACCATCTTCATGCACTCAATGGGGTAGAAGCTCACTTTTATTATGAGGTTAGGATAGGGTGTACTGATTTTAATATTAAGATTATAAGTTATAATGTGTTTTTTGGATTTATTGGGTATATGTTATATTATTCAGACAATTAGTCTTATATATAACTCATATGTATTGGATGCATTGTGAGCCTCATATGGGGTGCAATAGCCTTCTCATCAACTTCCAACAGTTCTTTTTGGAAATTTTTTTGCATTTGGTTTTAATGGTTTTCAACACATGGCTTTGGCTTTTAGTGATTTTGTAACACATAGTCTTTCATCCCAGCATTTTGTAATTCAAGTTAACTAACTACAATTTTATTTTAATTTAGGATTAATAGATTGAGGGTTTATGGATGTTGCAAGTGATACATAACACATAAATCTAAAATCTACTCATATACATATTGTATAGTAACATTGTATATAAATAATACATTGGAAAATGTTTCCATTTTTTTTCGGTTATGGATTTCCAAGATCAAATCTTATTGTTAAATGTGTATAATCACATATTTTACCTCTTTTTTTTAACTATATTTACAACAATTCATCGAATGGGATTCAAATATACATTTGATATTAGTAAAACTTTGCTTGAAGGGGATGCCTTTATAGCTTAAGATTTTGGTTTGGGACCATGGAACCTTGTTACAATGATATTGGCTCTTTTCTTGAAAGAAAATGGGTAGTAGTTCACAAATAAAGATCAATAAATTCAATGTATAGATGTTTGATTTGTCATGGAAATTTTGAGGTAAAAAATGGACCTCAATGAAAACATACTAACAAAATTCTATTTAAAAGACTAAAAAAGGTTCAAGTTTTTTGATGCTTTCCGTTAGGGTTGAATATTTTGAAAGAAAATAAATAAGAATTTATTCATATTTTACTATATTCCTTACAGGTTAATCAAATTTCAAGTGTGGGAATTCATTTAGTTATAATTAGGTTACAACACAAAATGAGTTCCCACTCTGCATACTTCTGATAAATATACAGTAATAAATTAAATAATTGAAAAGCGTTTCTTGAAAAAACATGTATTCATCTATTTTCAAAATTTGGGTACACATTGGATGCAAAATTAAATTATGTATCAATAGTTCCAACAATTTAAAGTTGACTAAATCTATAAGAAAGAAAAATACCAACCCCAACCCCCCCCCCCCCCAAAAAAAAAAAAAAAAAAAAACTTTTTTAACGTTAAAGCTTTCAACTCATAGCTCATATTATAATTTCTTTAGTAGGTCAATTTTAGACCTTAAATTAATCTAATGGGAAGCTCAATATGGAATATAATTTTATGGATAGAGATCAATGGATATTTGGATAGTACATCGATGGGATGTCGACACTAGACTACATTGCACTAAAAGGTGAAGAACAAAATGTGATTATGTCTCTCAAATTTAGTGTCACTAAATATTTCAAGAGAAGCTACCATGAAGGCATTGTGAAATGATTTATGGGCCTTGTATTAGAGTAAGTCATTGTTGAACTAATTGTTCCTATGGAAACATGTCCAATGATAGGTCCGAAAACTCCATTGTTCTTGAGAGTGCATGTGAAGAAGGAAAAGCTAGGAAATATTAGAAAGGAAGTCCTTTGAGTACTCAATGGTAAAGGTATGATTGAGGGTAACTCTAACTTATCTCTGGATTTTGATTTATGTTAAGATTGCTTGTATGGGATGTAGAATTAGGTAAGATTCTCATTTGGTGCTACAAAGGAAGAGGAAATATTATAGTTGGTAAACAATGTCATGTTTGGACCTTTGTTAGTTCCATTATTGACTAAATCCGTGAAGAATACCTCATTTATAGATGAACTTTTGAGAGGTCTATTGATTCATTTGATTAGGGAGATATATGAACTACTCAAAAAAATTATAGAGTCTAATGCTTTTTTGAATAATTATACAAAGAAGATAATTGAGTTGTTGAGGAAGGATAATTTTAGAAAACTTTGAGGGAATGAATTTAAGGAATTTTGTAACAAGTGCAATGTAGAAAAGAATAAAACTACTCCATACACACCTCAATAGAATTGAGTTACTGAAATGTTGAATAAGACATTGATTAAGAAACACAAGAATTAAGACAAGAATTTTGGGTAGAGGTAATGGATATTTTATGTTAGTTGGTTAATTTATCACTTTCATCAACATTGGATGACAAAACTCCTCATTGTTGAATTTTGTAGCTATGGTTGCTCTTCACAATTAATATTTTTACTCCTGATGTATTTGTAATAAATTTATAAATCATGATATTCATGCTTGGATATATTTTTTTTTGATTCAAAACCATGTTCTTCATGCTCTTTTCAAAAGAAGAAAATGAATGTTTAAATTTAAATTTTAGCTCCAAAATGACCTGTTTGGCCCTCCCACAATGATAAGTTGTCTTACATCTAGCGGTATTGTTTTGACCTCTAAAGAGTCTATATATTCACCCATTCCATTCTCCTCCAATAACAATAAAACTTATGTATTTGAGGCTAACAAATATGAAGTATGAGGGTAGTGAATACGAAACTTGACAGTAGAGAATGTGAAGTGTGACGCTAGCAAGTGTGGCGTTTGAGGTTGGTGAATAGGATGTTCTAAGGAAATTGAAGAAGGTTTGTTTGAGGTTAGGAAAAAGAGTCTGGGGTAAGTAAAGAATTTTCAGACGACTTGAGAAAAGAATAAGGACAAATATAAGGAGAAGGAAGGGACGAATATGTGGCTAAGACGAATATAAGGTAGAGAGAAATATTCAATTTATAGAAGAGCATCTCGGAAGTTGAGAAAAGTCTTCCCAAAATAAAAAGAAGGTCAAATATTTTTGAACAAGAGATTGTCTTGTTGGTAGTTAAGTTGACCAGGTTTAAGCTAAATAAATTATTGGATGTTTTAACCTTAGTATGCAACTCATGTATCTTTATTGAAATTGATGATTTCTTTCGAGAAAAGGTTGTTGGATTCTTCCCCCATGTGGGTTTTCCCAACATAAATTATTGTCTTCTTATGTGGTTGTATCTTTATGATATTTATGGAATTTTTCTTTTACTATTGATGTTCTTTGTGTAGTTTGTTTATGATGAATAATAAATTTAAGGAAAGATCAATATAAAGGAAATCATAAGAAACAATTTCCATTTTAGAGGACTATTAGTAAATCAACATGCTATCAAAGCCATGGTGAAAGAGTAGCCCTGAGGAAGGAGTCATTTTCTATTTCAAGCCATTTTCTAAAGCTTGTTCTAGAAGCCCTAGTTCAAGAAGCACACTTGAAATGCAGCCAAGTTAACAGTAAAATCATAAATTTCTATTCAAGTTGAATTTATTCCATTACATAATTCATGCCCTAATTAAAAAGGAACAAAATACTATGTCTCTATTTTCTCTATGGAGCAGCAACAGAGTACTTAGTTTTCAATCTGCAAAGCTTGAGATAAAGGGTAGAGAAGACTTTTTATAATATATGTTAAATAAACTCAGATTGGAAGATTCAGAGACCTGTTGTAGAAAGGATGAAATTTATCATTTCAAACTCTGAAAATATTTAGGATAAATCTTAGAAAGGTTGAAGGCCTCATGACTAATAATAGAAGGCCAAAATAACACAATAATTTAAAAGTCGAATACTACACTTTTAATTTGATATGCCAGTACTCCAAGCTTGTGATGATTTTTTATTGATGTAATCATTCTAAGGTCAAGAAGCCTCTATCATGACCTTAGGATTTTGAAATTTCTCAATATAGTTACTGGAGACCAAATATGGCATTAGTTGACTAAGGATCATGATCTTAGTGAATGAGATAGTTGAAGTTCTATTTTTAAGTCTTTAAATCATTCCATATTGAATTTACAAATAATAAATATTGAATTACAATGAATTTGAGTCACATTTAGAAGAATAATTTTGAGATTGAGTTGATAATTGTCTTTGAAGATATATTACTAGATACCATATATGCTTGTATGTAAAATATGCAGATGTTTCTAGACTATCTAATAGTCAAAGGTGTGTTGCAGTATTAGAGTATATTTATATTCAATGGTTTGACATAAAGGTGTTGGTGAAGGAGATCACTTTAAAACGTTTGACGGTCTCAAAATATGATGAGCAAAAATATTTTTTGGAACCCTGATTGTATAGGCATAAACAAAGAAAGTTTGTCATATCACTAGTTGGGTGATTTAATTGTGAGTATAATCCTGGTCATTAAATTGTCAACCTGAGGATCATGAACTAGTGATGTATAAATATACTACATGTACTAGGTGATTATTTCTCATAATAGATAAATCTAATAAAAGAAAATTGAAAATAATTACAAAGAATACTAAATCAGTCCAATCCAATCAAATCTAATCAAGACATAAAGAAATTGGATCAATCTTAACGAAATAACATAAAAGAAACTAAACCAAACTTGCATAAATGAAACCACACTTGCTTGAAATGAAATCAGACTTAATTGAAATGAAAATCACACTTGCTGAATTGAAAATCACACTTGTTGAATTGAAAATCATAGTTTCTTAAAATGAAAATAAATGGAATAACATAATTACACAATGTTACCATTATCTACAATAAATGAAAAAGTTTTGAAAACTATGGTTTATGGGGGACCTCCACTCCTCAGCATGCACATCGAATGATTATCAAAATTTGGAGATAAAAGCAGCAATATGTATTCCAGAAACTGAAGTTGGAGAAAATATCCAAAGATATTACAATAATTAAACACTCTTCCTCTCTATCATAACTTTATAAAATACATATCTTGTATAGAACTTGGAACTCCTTTGTATGAAGGATGCACTCCTATTTATACAAAAAGGTATGATAACTAGTCAATAAATGTAGATCCTCAAATATCTACTAAATCAACATTTATCTCATGTGGTTACAACCAATCACCTAAAAATATGAGATACAAATGCTCTCAAAATTATCTCCTAGTTTTGACATGAGACACATATCAAAACATCCATGAATTTTCCCCTTTGAATGTGCTTAGCTAATGATCCAAAACTTCTACAATTATTCAACAAACCTTCATGATTTAGAATTCAAATTCGAATTTGTGGTTGAGTAGCTAAATATGATGCTTCTAAAATATTCAAATAGACCTAAAATATCATAAAATTGATGCCACCTTTAGATATATATGAAAACATGTTAATTTCCTAATATTTAATCATAAATTCTCTTAAATTACTTAAAATAAATGACTTGGAAAATAATAATGGTGAACCAATATGATCATGAAAATGGTTATTAATGTAGGGTTATGGAGCTATAGAGTATGGTAAAGAGTCATGGAATATGGTAAAATGATGGAAATGAGGGTAAAAGACGATGACATTTTGGAGGCCCAACATTTCCCTCCAACTGAAGATGTTGCATTTCCTCGTGCAAGTTTGCATTGATTCCCTTAATCATAAGTTGATATGTTTTGCTTATATATGAACTTTGGCTTTGTATTCATTCTCTTTTAACTTTCATAAGCATAGAATTTGATAATTTTATTATCTTTGCAAAGTGTATTTTGAAAGAGATTTGATTGCAAAGTATTTTTTATGGTTGGTTCTTGTGTGACAAGAAATTTTTTATGAGTATTGGTTCTTGTTTTACATCACATTTATTATTTTGTTGCATAAAAATACTTGAAGACATTGTCAATTCCATTTTAAGGTCCCATAGTGGTTGTTAGCCATTTAATGTGCTTATTAATCGATCAATGCAAAACATATAAACTTTTGAAATCACCATGCAATAATAGTTGATGGGGAAAAATATGTTGGTTAGGATGAAATGAAATATGACATGTGAATATGAATTGATATCGCTTCCCCCCAACTAAAGGTGCTTTCAGTTTTTGGAAAATGAGAAAGGGAGTATAAATGTGGTGAGGGATTTTCCAAAATCACAATTTCGACATTTAAGGAATTACATGATTAAATATTAAAAAACAACATACCTTCACCTACCTGAAAATTTGAAAACCTATATATGTATAGAAGGGTGTGGTTGCTACTACTTGATCATGGAATGTGAATTGAAGGAACATGATCTAATTTTTCTTTCTTGTATTTGTACGAATAGAGGGTAAAACTGATTTGAAATTGGAATCTTTATTTCTAGAGCTGCTAAATTCTGAGTTGAGTCATGTTTCAAGCTACTGAAATAATATAACCTTCATTCATTCCCACTCAGTCTCATAATTATTATCTATGTGAATATATATGTCGATGCCTAACATAGAAACTAAATTGTTGGATTACTGGCCATTAATGAATTCCATTAACCAACACGAGACTGCTCACCATTGATGTTAATTTGATTCAATATGCCGAAATATATATTAATAGGTACGAATAGATGTGTCATAGTTGAGTCACCTAGAATATCTAGAAAACAACGCACATTGATATATTCCCACTGTTTATTGGCAAGAGAATGTGTCATTAAGAGATGCAAGCCTCAAGGTACTTGAAATGTATCTAGTCTTGATCCCAGATGATGTGTTAGAGTCGATGGGTCAAGACTTGTTAGAGGGGAGTCCTTAATGAGTCCTCCATCATCTAACACGAGTATACAATAATAATTTGAAGGACCATAGATGAAAATTTTTCATTATGAAGCAAGTTCGATTTGAAAAAAAGGAGGAGGAATGTGGGGTGACACAACATTGTAAGGGAGCTGAATGAATTTATGTTTGGGTTATGGGTACATGAGAATGAGGTAGGAAAGTATGAAGATATCAAAGGGAAAATGATGATAGCATGGTTTGGCAGTAGAGAGATGGAAATTTATGGATCGATAGTAGGCTTAGAATGAGTAGAAATGGTTAAGTTCTTATCATAGAGGCCTTGTTTAATAGTAATGTAATGGATCTGATTTGACATGGAAGGAACATGCTCTTCTAAAATAAAGTTGGTATTTAAAAGGAACTAGTGCATATAGTGATCTTGTTTCATTGTCCTTGAACCTACAAAAACTTATCACTTTTCTGCAATAAAATTAAGACTATCGAGAGAGAGAGATGATTAGTCTCTGTTCATCTCATATATACACACACAGAATTAGAAATAGTACTAATAAAACAAATTCAAGGAAGAAAAATTAAATGCACTTTTACATGTTTGGAAAGTGTTACTTTCGGACTACCTGTTGAGGTTTTGTTCATAACTTCTTCATTTCTTTATTGTCTCGAATACTGATGAAATCTCTCATTAAGTAGATTTTGTTGAGAGTTTTGCAATGGCATTTGAATCGTCAAAAATTCTTGTCATATAAAAGAGTTATGACTATCTGAATTTTTCAGGAAATTGGAAAAACAAAATTGTTCATGGGGGCCACATGGCAACATGACACTGATGTGGATGTTAAAGTGGGCAGATGACATGACCTGAAGACGTGGTGAGATGACTATTCAACATGACAAGGTGGACAATGGGACAATGCCTATGTAATGTTGAGCATTAATACACTGCCATGTGGACCTCGCCACATGGTAGCGAAATTATTCCCTAGTTAAGGATTGTCAAAATTGTAGAACAATTAACAAATTTTCGATTTTACTCGGTTTGAAGTCATTACCTCTCTTTTACCAATTCAAATACTTCAAAATAAATGATACTTCACATATGTGAAATATAAGCCATAAAATTTTTAATTAACATTAAAAATATTAATCATTATAGAAATTTCACTAACGAGGCAACAATTTAGCAAATGCCCAGCAAAACAAAATTCAAGATTTTTAGAAGAAAAGAAAGTGTCTAAGGGCACTTGTCAATCAATTTCATGCCACCCAAATATTTGATTTTAAATTAAACTTGTCCTCTTAGCAAAAATAATGGATCTGACAACCAATTTATTCTACAAAAATTGGGAAAACATTGAAGCTACAACTCATAATTTTCTTTTTTGCACATTGCTACAAGGTGTGTGACAACAATAATCGTGGGTCATTTTCTCGCAAACTATCTATTGGGATTTTCTTAAATTTTTTGGACCTCTTCCTACTATTGAAATATTTATGCACACAAAAAATCCACACCATCCAATGCACATTTTTTGAGATACAATTGAAATTTATGTAAACATTAGAAATGATTTTCTCACAAACTACAGATCACATTGAGCTGAAATTTTGCAGAAATGTTTGTATTGTCCCAATGCGTCTGCACATGAAAAATCAAATCATCCAATGCGTCAATCTCGGGAAATAACTGAAATTGATGACGGTGATGATATTCATTTATTAAAAACCATGAAGTAGATTGGACTCAAATTCGTAGGGATTGTTCATCAAAATATTATGCACTTTGTGTCAAAAAATTATGAAGACATAGTTCCTAATTTGTGAGATATCTTCATTTTAACTTCTTCACCTTGTATTTTGATTTCCTTTTAATTTATTTTTTTTAAATAGTAATTGTTTTTTTTATTCAAACTAAAGACTTTATTGTCAAAAAGAAATTCAGAATAGTTTAGCAAATTTTCAGATATATCTAATTGAATTTTGGAGATTAAATTTTGAGTATTTTTAGAATGAATAATGAATTTAGATCTGGTATCCAATTTTAGATCTATGAGTTTTACTGCAAAATTTCAAGCCTAACTTTATTCAATTTTCCTTTCTGATCTTCCGAGTCGCACAAGGTGCAAGAAGAGAGCATACTCAAAAATATTATCAACTCTTTATTCTTCTGAAATCTAAAATTTTAAAAACAAACTAAAAATATTTGATCAAACCTCAAATTCTCAAAACTATGGATGTTCTCCTCTCTTTCTATATTTTCTTGCAAAATGACTAGTAAGTGGGTCGGCTCTTACTTCACCACCAAAAATAAAATTGCAAATAAAATAGAATCTACCTGAACAAAAAAAGCTTAAAAACATCACAAAACTTGATTTTATTTATTGATTTCGTCCTACTCTACTAGAAATAGAAAAATTGGTTCAAGTGTATACATATTTACCATGTAACCATGTGCACAATAGAAGTAAAAATATATTCATGCTTAGGATTAAAAAGTATATATTAAAGTACATCAAAGCATGAAAGACTAGCTGTTTTGATAATACATTCATGAAGTAAAGAAGAATGAAAGAGTTATGTGACTTGATCCCTAATTGGAACAATATTTCAATAAAGCTATGACATTAATGATTCCTTTCTTAGTTTAGATCACAATGACTATTCTCCTTTATTATGTATTCCTCAATATTAGATTCTAGTGGTTGCTCCCCATTAAAAGTATTCCATGATTGTTTAGTCTCTTCTAGAAATTGATAATAGAAATCAAAAGGGACTTGAAAATATTCTTGTGGAGGTGCAGAGATAGTCAAGTTTCTAATTGTAGATAGAATATAGTCATCTTGAGAGGGAGATATCCTAGTTGTTTCTAAGATTTGAAAAAGTATTTCAAAGGACTTGTTAGCACCGAAATCCACCTTAGGCTGAAGGAAGGCAAATTTTAGGGTAACCACAAACCACGCTCAGTCTGGCAGCTACCCCTACCAGAACAAGAGAGGGCTCTCTCCGAGTCATGCTCAGTGAATAAGTAAACGAAACGGTCTGAGATGACTTACAGTGAAGTATTGATCTTAGGCTAGTAAGTAAATATGGATACAAGAAGCAATTTTTTATGAATGAATGTGTTTCTAGGATGGTATGGGACCAACGGACAACAATGAATGGCGAATTTAATACAAAGGCACAGGTTACTTGTTGAGGCAAGACAAGCGGAAAGTCTAGCAATTTAGTTTGAAATAATGCAGAATGGAGATATTTATTAGGAGGGTGAAAAGGGCATAAGTACATGAATCCTTCTCAATAGAAGAAAGAACACTGAACATGAAATTTTCCCACAGGCAGAGCAATAAAATTGAATTCTACCTTGTCTAACTTAGAAAATTTCACTGGAAACGAATATGAAATGACATGTGAAACATAAACGAAATACATATGAAACATAAGAGACACATTTGCTACACTCACAACCACATGAATATCATGAAACAGAGTCGCTGCCTTTCATTAATCCTCTGCCAAAATATACAATGAAGAAACAGAGTTTCTTTCCCATAGTCTCCCAGAAATTACAAGTCAACCAACCCTTTGCAAATGGTTAGTATACAATATATAGAATGTTCCATGAGGAGATAGAACGACCATGGGTTGGAGAGTTTCTAAAATCATCACAAAATGGAGATGGAAAGCCAACCATTAGCTATAGGTGCAACATTACAAACATGACAAATGGCTTGGGTGACTGTTTTCCTTCCTTTGCCACTTTGATAGAAGCCAATCTGGAGTGAAAATTCTTTAAAATTTACCTTTTGTGTCAAAAAGTGAAGTGTATATGAGCGGGCCCACTTGGAGAAAGTCCCGAATCGAAATTTTGCGAAATGGAAGTGAATTTGGCCTTTTTCCCTATATGCGTCGCGCCAAATTCTATATGCACCATGCCACTTTGGAGGCTATTTTGAGGGACCTGTAGGAGTCCAAAATGTGCCCAAGTGTGCTTGTTGGAAAGCTTGGTCTATCTTCTTTCCAACCTAAGTGGAATTTCTGAATTTGGTTATCATTTGCCTCTCCAACTCTTCATTCTCCCAAGACTGCTCCTTGTGTGTCAAAATAGGGGCAGAGAGGCGATATTTTGGGCGTTTTTGACCTCTTGGAGACTCAAATGACGCCCAAATTTGTTGTCCAAGCACCAGTAGTCATGATTTTGGATTTTGAATCCAAAAATGCAAGCCATTTCCAATTTGGAGCTCCCAATTCTAAGCGCCGCGCCACTGGGAGAAAAAACCTATGTTGTGACCAAAAAATTACCATGTGAACAAAATTGCCCCAAATTTCTTGAAATTTGGGCTGGAGGTTCTCTAAGAGGCACTATGTTGGGCCAAAAAGGCTTCAGCCAAGATTCAAAGAGAATATTCCTCTTTTTGCCTCTTTTTCCTCTTTGTTGCTTTGCTCAATTTTGCCCTCAAGCTCCTTATCCGAGCCTTTGCACTCATGTTCCGTGCCCTGTAATGATAAACCATCCTCCTCAGTATGGTTTTGTCTCTGTCAGCCTTCCCCAGTAGTTTATCAAGGTGGATTTTGATCCGCTCTAGCTAGGACTTGCGGTCATGGTTGATCTCTTGCTCCAAGGTAGTGAGCTCGATCCTCCTTTGTTGGGCACCTTGTCGATTCTCACGGATGCTTTGCAGCTCCATGATCTCATGCTGGTCCTCGAGCTATTTGTTCCTCTACTCCAAATACCTGATGGTCCATTTGGCCCTCTCCAAATTGAGTGATAAGTCTTGGATCTTCGTGTTCTTCTTCTAAATGGTCATCCTAAGTCGGGCACTCTCCACATCTGCATCATCATCCTGAATGAGGATGAAGTCGGCCTCATGTTCACGTGATGGCCACTCATCATGCATGGGCCTCTTTCCCTTGTCGTGTACCTGTGTAGTCGATGCTGAAAGCGAGGCCCCTTCCACCCTAGGTGGAGATAACACTCGCTTTGCTCCTGCAAACACGCGCCTACTGCCTCTCTGATATGTCATGAATACTAGCATAGTCGTGGTCTCATGGTACTCATACTGATGATAAGTACCACCTATCTCATGCTCTACCTATGATAGTGCTTGTGAAGTGCTGAAAAGGTCACTGGAGATGAAGTCCTCCCAAGCAATGCCCTGCAATCCCAACTGATGATCCACCAAAATCCGGATAAGAGCAAAGTGATACACACTGTTAAGTTGCTGCTAATGGGTGTTATGCTACATGAAGGTGTTAATCCTCTCTATGTTCCTACAAATCAAAAATGGGAGGTTCATCATCCTCACCCCGGTAAAGTGCATGAGCAACCTGATGTGATAGGCATATAGACGAGAGAACCTCCCCTCACAGCTGAAGTATTTCATGATCAATTTCATGAGTGGAGCATACTCATCTTTCAAATATCTGAATGGAAAGACTCTTGTGATATGCCTCAAGAATCTGGCCTTAATGTAAGGCTCATTGTGTTGCCCATCCACTTTCGTTTTCTTATGCCACTATTCTCCGACATTTGGTATGCCTGTTGCCACTGAGATAGTTTCGGGTGTCAATGAGAAGGTGACCCCGACCAAGATACTCTGACCTCCATGTAGGTGAAGCACAAAAAGAAGGGCCAACTCATGATGAACTCTAACATTAGCCACACTTTGAAAAAATTCAAAACATGATAGATGCTGGAAACATGACATGGCAAGAGGGCATGGTTGCAATTCAGTGAGGGTGGTTGGCTCATCGCTAACATGTTTTCCACTCTTGTGATGTCTCCTGCGAGGCTGTTCTTCTAAGGATGAATCACTTTGTTTCTCCATATCATACTCTAATGAATGCTCTAATGCCATGACTGTTGTGTGTACTGTACTTAGGCTGTCCTTTGGTGATGGTGTGAAGCTAGGTGCTTTTGCGATATCTGCCACCAAGGGGAACAATGAAACAAAAGGGAGTATTAGGAGGGGAGTAATTTGATAGGAATAGGGGTTATGGGGAGAAGTTTGTTTAGGGATATGTAGGGGGTTTGGGTATTTTATAGGGTAGGGTTTTAGGGTGTTATGTTGACCAAAGAGTGGAGGGATGGGGGATATGGTTTGGCAGTGTTTTAGGGTAGGGATAATAGGAAAAATGAGAAAGTGAGGATAGGGGAAATGGTAGGAGATGGAAAAATGATAGGAAAACAAAACCTTGGTATCAACACCACAATTATGCAACCCTAGCCACCATGGCCTTTGGTGTTTTCTTGTGGTTGGTTTTATGAGTTTTGTTGCAATTTAAACATAGCCATTAACCACCATATCATTCATAAACTTTGATGTGAAAGTCATGACATAGAGCCTACCTGTCAATTTGGGGGTCTTCACAAGAAATTTGAGGAAATTTGGCAAGGTCTTGGCCCTTTGTGGGTGTGCGCCGCGCCCGTTGAAAAAATACACTGAGGGGTGGCTCTGTGTGTGCCACACCCTCTGTGTCCATCACACCCCTTTGTGTATGTGCCATGCCCTCTATGTGCGCCACGTCCCTTTTTGTATGCACCATGCCCCGTTGTGTGTGCGTCGCGCCTTGAAAACTGCCTCCAAATTCACTCCAAATGTGCACTATGCACTCTCAAACACTTTGCAATGTTTCCCTATGCACTTGATTTGCACAATGACTCTGATTTTGGTGGAAACTTGCATATAAATAATTTGAAGTCATGGGTTAAATTTTTGCTTCTCCAAAAACCCATTTTCCTAATGTTGTGTTTTAACACTTTTTCACTGACTTAAACCAACACTGATTTTCACTTTCCCTTTGAAATTTTAGCTCAATTGATGAAATTTTTGGCACTCTTTGCATGGATTTCACGACTGGGCATTTGGCCACGGAAACCATGACTACATCTGAAGAAATCGACTGATGAATTTTTTGCAAATTTTATCACAAATGACACTGTTTGACTTTTCTTCAAAATAGAGTTTTGAAGAATAGTCGAAGTCTATCCACATGACAATGAAACTATTTGAATCATAATTGCGTAAGGGCCTCACTCTGGCTTGCGTGGCTTTATTGGACATGTTTGAAGACCAAATTGTTTAATCCCTAGACCCAAATTATCAAAAATGACTTTTGTCCATTAAAGGACCAGACTTTGACTATTATGGACTTTAGTGATCATTGAAAAAAGAAATAAGCCAGCAGGAGCCAAACATGAGTGGAAATTACTAGCATGACCTTTTCCGTCAAATTATGGCATGCCCCTAGTGGAACGCAGCTGGGTGAATGGAGTAGGACTCCTAAAAATGAAATGCATAAAGAGTTTTGATATCTGACGGAGGACTGACCAGACTGAATCTAAAATTGGCTCCAATAGGGGATGGTAGCTCCTTGGAGGTGCCAAGAATAGCAGATCTCTAGAAGAGCTATATAGTGCCTTTGCCCACTGGGCTATGGAGTCAAATAACACTGGACTCTGACTCATTTATGAAACTGAAATGACAAAAAAACTGACTCAAATTTGACATTGAAATGACTTGAAGACTAACTTGACAAACTCTAACCAAACTGAAATAAAATGATATTTACAGTGATAGTGGAAGCAGTGTTAATAACTCAGAGATGGTACCGCTTGAGAAGCTGACCATTGATTGGCCCTCCTGGACAATCTTCCCCATTTATTTCCTTCAGAAGGAATGCATTCTGACCCTGATATGCTGCAGTCTTGAAAGGACCTTTCCAAAGAATCTTGAACTTACCGTGCTTACCTTTCTCCTCATTCCTTGCATCCCACTTTAGCACCACATCATCCACCTGAAATTTGTCCACCTTTGCCTTTCTGTAATAATTTTTCTTCATTTTCTCCTGCAATTTGGATGTGTTCTTGAGAACTTTTTCTCTGGTTTGCTACAAGTGGACCATTTGATTCAACCTTCTCTGCATGTTATATTCTTCACTACCGGCCTCCTGAAGAAGTTTGACCACCGGGGCAGTGAGAGAGGTAGGAAATATTGTATCAACTCCATATACAAGCTTGAAAGGTGACGTACCTATGGATTTCTTCTGACTGACCCGATATGCCCAAAGTGCATTGACCAACCTCTTATGCCAGCTCTTCTTATTTATTTCCAACAGCTTCTTGATGATGTTGACCAATGATTTGTTCAAAGACCCCACCAATCCATTGTCATGCAAATGATAGGTAGTTGAGTGACCCAAAATGATGTGATATTTATGAAAAAACTCTACCATCCTTTTTGATTTGAAAGTTGTTGCATTATCAGTGATTAGCTTATTCGAGCAACGAAAGCGAGACAAGATCTTATTTTGAAGGAATGAAATGATTACCGCATTATTCACTTGTCTGGTGGGAATTGCCTCAATCCATTTCATGAAATAATATGTTCTTGTGAGGATTCATCTATGTTGACGGAAAGAAGTGGGATGAATTTCATCAATGAAATTCAATCCCCATTGCTGGAAAGGGGCACTGACCTCTATAGGTTTAAGTGGTAAAGGTTGTAACTTCTGCTTTCCTTCGAAAATTTGACACATATGATAGCACTTGACCATCTTATATACATCAGCAAACAATGTCGGCCAATAGTACCCTGCTCTCAGAATTTTGTTTGCTGTTGACTTCCGAAGAAGGTGGCCACCACAGTCTCCTTGGTGGCAGTCCTCCATGACCTTCTTTTCTTCCTTTTCCACCAAACAATTTAACAAAACACCACCGGGATCTTTCCAATATAATGCAGAATCTAGAATGCAAAACTTGGCAACCTTCAACTTGAGTGTTCTTGCTTTCTTTCTATTCATCCTGGGTGTTGGTGACAATTTTTTAAGCACATATATGATATCTGAATACCACAGAGAAAGATAAAATATTTCAGATACCTGAATTGATCATCCTTCCTCATTCTCATCGAACGTAGCAGCGATCGGATTTATGTCCAAGGAATGCAAGTTTGATTTAGCCATTAACTTTGCCAATCCCTGTCCTTTCACTAGCTTTGTGGGCTTTATTTCCACATCATATTACAAAAAGGTTGCAATCCACTTGCCTCGTCTTCCTTCCGGATCGGTCTGCACTAAAACATCTTTGACAACAACATTACGAACATAGGCCAAAATATGAGAATGTAGAATATATACCCGGAAATATTTCAGTGCC
>APFE030069813.1:0-28133 GCA_000404065.3 Pinus taeda | reverse complement strand
CCAAAAGGCACTTTCGTATAATGAAAGGTTCCCCATGGAGTGGTGAATGTTGTCTTGTCTCGGTCATCTTCATGGACAGAAACTTGGTTATATCGGGAATAACCATCAACTATTGACATACGAGATGCTCCCACTACTTGCTGAAGTATATGGTCCATTTTTGGCAGTGGATAGTTGTCTTTCAATGAAAATTTATTGAGATTTCTAAAATCAATGCATAAGTGAATCTCACCTGTCTTCTTTCGTACGGGCACCAGGTTAGAGATCCAATCCGAAAATCTGATGGGCACAATGATCCCTGATTTGTACAACTTGTTGATCTCATTTTCAATAGATGGCAACAACTTTGGATTTAGCCTTCTCAACTTCTGCCTGAATGGTTTTTGATTGGGCTTTATGGGTATATTGTGCTGAATTGTATTGGTATGGTATGTCTTTAAGTCAAAATAGTCCCAAGCAAACACATCTGTAAATGAAGACATCAAACTGATATATTTTTCCTTGATCTTTGGTGGCAATGCTTTGGAAAATTTTACCAATTTAGGATTAGCAGCTATTCTGATATTGACCTCTTCCACACCCTTCTCTATTGGCTACAATGTTGGCTTGCAGTCTACATCATCTTGATCAAAGATTTCTTCTAAAGGTATCAAGCCTTTAGGAATAACGTTATTCTTTAGCTGCAACACCTCCATTTCATTGATCTGCACCTCATTTGTATTATTACCTTTACCATCATCATTTTCTACATCAATTGAGGTCTCTTTGAACTTGCCTTTGTTTTGCAGAAAATCATCAATCTCCTCATCGTCTTGGAAAACTTGCCAATATCTCTGATTGTTTGGAACGGTTGGATGATGCTTGACATGGATTTCGAATTTATTGCTAGAGTTCATTGGGATTTTCAAACTACTTGCTGCCTTGGCAAGAGCGTCAACAATACTATTTTGTATATGAGGCACACATGTCAAGGCATATTCTTAAAATAATTTTAGGATGCCTAGAAGTGCATTATGGTAAGCCCGCATCCTAGGATGCTTTGCTTGATATTCGCCTCTCACCTACTTGATAACAATTCAAAGTCGCCATATACTGAAATCCTCTTAGCATTCAGCTTTCTTAGAATATTTAGGCCAGCAACCAGAGCTTCATACTCAGCTTCATTGTTTGAACAGTCAAAAGCCAACTTGTAAGAGCATACTCACATGTTACTAGGCACTTTTTTCGGGGTGGACAAAGGAATACATACCCAAATTCCAATTCCAGCGCCATCATTTCCCACTGCTCCTTCGAAATCCATGGTCCACAAACCTTCTTCCTCCTCTTGCAAGTGCTAGAAATATGTTTGTTGTGCCTTGTCTGCTTGTTGTTCATTACTTTCAGCTGATTGCCCAACAATGTTTTGTTGTTCTTGTCCTTCTTTCTTTAAAATTTCTCCGAAATTTTCTGTTATTTCCGGAATATCATCTGCTTCTACTAATTGACTATCTATATCATTGAAACTATATGAATACAAAACAAAAGACTCTAAATCTGTATTTACATAATTAATTGGATGATTTATTGGTTTCTCCTTGCTGGTGATCTTGTATTTCATTTTCTGTTCCCGATACAATTTCCTCATTTGGCCAAACACCGGAATCATTGCATAGGAGAAATATAGTTCTAGTGTCCCTTTCAATATAGCTACCCAAGACCTGGAAAGAAGCATGCCAAACCTGGGAGGAATATCTACGACAACAACGTCCATCAAAACATTCTTCATTGGGAGCTGATCCAGACTCACAACCAAGTCTTTGATGAGTCCAATACATCTTACTCTACTGGAATCAAACGAATAGAGATCATGGTACTGCTGGGTAATGTCCAGACCAAGCTTATCCATGATAGCCTTGGGCATGAGATTGTGAGAAGCTCCGGAATCGAACATGGAATTATGTAACACAAAATCATGCAATCTTAAACTGATATAAAAAGGTGTCACATCACTATCAAGAGACTCACCATTCGATGTTGGCCCAAAAATCATTTCATGTGGATCATCTTTGACATTCACCATGTCGGAAATTGGATCCAAACTCAACATTTTACATACTTTCCCTCTATAACTGCTGTTCCTCATTATTTCAGTCAAGGGAATGGATACTTTCAATTTAGAAATCTCATTGTCTAAATTAAAAGAGGGAATCTTTTCTACCTCTTTGACTAAGATTTCTTTCCTTTCCTTTTCTTTTGATGCGACTTGCTGATGTGATTGTTCTACTGATGGCGATTTGTTGTTATTCGAATCAACTGCCTCCTTTCCTTTCCTTTGTGCAATTAATGAATCATTCTTTGATACCTCAACATCCTTCCTTTTCTGAATTGGTTTGACTGGCACATCTCTGTTAATAAGTGAATATCATTGTTGTTGGGCGGAAAAAGCATTCATATAGCCTCTTTGGTAGTCATCTGATTCTTCCTCCAAGACGATGTCATTTGCTAGAATGAAATCTACATTTTTGTGTACAGCTAAACTTTCTGCATACTCCTCATCCTTAGTAAGATAAATAGGAAAATCATCGGTAGTAAAGAGGTGGTTTTCTTCACCTATTATGTTCTCGTCCTCATTTGATTCTGGTCCATGTACAAAATTTTGTTGCAAAGGTGGTTGTACTGGCTATTGTGCTGTCCGCTCCTGGGCTCATTGATCTCTCTGTCTTACTCTATATTGTGGTTGTTGTTGACCACGAAAGTTAGGATTTCTAACTTGTGGCTCAGGTTTCTCAAGTTTCACCATTTCAAGCATCCTCTCTACCTTTCGAAGTAGCTGATCTACAGAGCAAGATTCTTCTTTTACGGTGACCTTCTTCTCTACTTTTGCTCTAGCCCTCTTGGTCAGTAGATTTTCTTCAACATTGACCACTATCTTCTGCATGTCTTCCATTGTGGTTAGTTCTCTCTCTCTTAATTGATAAGCCATGTTAGCATCAAAACCATCTGAGAACTTCACCATGGCTAGTCCCACAGGTGGCCTTAGATGATCTGGAATTTTGTTATAAACTAAATTGAATCTAACGCAATAATCTTGGACCAACTCACCATCGTTTCTTTTGATTTGCTCATATTCAGCCAGAATTTTAAGAGGATTCTTTTTCACTAACCAGTGGTTTAAAAATTGTATTTGTAGGTCAGCCAAGGTAGCGATACGTGCAGCTGCCAAACCTCTGAACCATTTCCTCACTTCACCTGCAAATGTTTGTACAAAGAGTCTCATTGCCACATTCTCTGCATCGATCTCATGAAGTTCATAGAAGTATTCCATTCTGTCCACATGCTGCTGAGTAGTAATGCCGTTAGGAGTGCCATAAAAAAACATGATTTTTCTTTGTAATCTGTGGGCATATCATATAAAACTTGAGGGAAAACAAGAGGTGAAAAACGGGCAACCATCACTCTTGGTGGATTTAGCCTCAGAGGTGTTGGAGGAGTGTGCATAGTTTGTAAGGGACTAGCAATTGGAGTTTGAAGCTGAGCTATAATGTAGTTATCAATCGAATGGTTCGCCCTTTCTGTCTCCAGGTCTACAAGAAACTGTGGATTGCGGACAGTAAATTCAACCGCCCTTTCGAATCTGGTTTCGAACAATGATAATTCAAACTATTCATCAAACTCTAGCTCTTCAATATACTCAAAAATGTCCAGGCATGAATGGGATTTGAACAGGGGTGATATAGAGCTTTCTTGACGATGAATTCTTGAAATCAAATTGGGATTTTCGTAGATGTGCAGATGGTTTGGATCTGGATTAGCCTTGGTATATCTTCTTCAAGCCAGCGTGCTATTGAGAAAAATTAAAGCACACAACCAACTTTACTCAGCCTATCAAATCGTAAACTTATCATCTGGAAGCTTAGAATTATCAAGAAGTAAGGGGATTGATTTCATCCCCAGCGGAGTCGCCACTATGTTAGCACCTAAATCCACCTTAGGCTGAAGGAAGGAAAAATTCGGGTAACCACAAACCACGCTCAGTCTGGTAGCTAGCCCTACTAGAATAGGAGAGGGCTCTTTCCGAGTCACGCTCAGTGAATAAGTAAACGAAACAGTCTGAGATGACTTACAGTGAAGTATTGATCTTAGGATAGTAAGTAAATATGGATACAAGAAGCAATTTTCTATGAATGACTATGTTTTTGGGATGGTATGGGACCAACGGATAACAATGAACAGAGAATTTAATACAAAGGCATATATTACTTTGTGAGGCAAGACAGGCGGAAAGTCTAGCAATTTAGTTTGAAATAATGCGGAATGGAGAGATTGGTTAGGAGGGTGAAAAGGGCATAAGCACATGAATCCTTTTCAATAGAAGAAAGGACACTGAACATGAAATTTTCCCACAAGAAGAGCAATAAAATTGAATTCTACCTTATCTAATTTACAAAATTTCACTGGAAATGAATATGAAATGACATGTGAAACATAAACGAAATAAATATGAAACATAAAAGACACATTTTCTACACTGACAACAACATGAATCTCATGAAACAGAGCAGTTGCCTTTCATTAATCCTCTATCAAAATATACAATGAAGAAACAGAGTTTCTTTCCCACAGTCTCCTAGAAATTACAAGCCAACCAACCGTTTGCAAATGGTTTGCATACAATATATAGAATGTGCCATGAGGAGATAGAAAGACCAAGGGTTGGGGAGGTTCTCGAATCATCACAAAATGGAGATGGAAAGCCAACCATTAGCTACAGGTGCAGCATTCAAAACATGACAAATGGCTTGGGTGACTATTTTCCTTCATTTGCCACTTTGATAGAAGTCAATATGGAGTGAAAATGCTTTAAACTTTGCCTTATGTGCCGAAAAGTGAAGTGTAGATGAGCAGGCCCACTTGGAAAAAGTCGTGAATCGAAATTTTGTGAAATGGAGGTGAATTTGGCCTTTGTCCCTATATGTGCCATGCCACTTTGGAGGTTGTTTTGAGGCACCTATAGGAGTTTAAAATGTTCCCAAGTGTGCTTGCTAGAAAGCCTGGCCTATCTACTTTCCAACCCAAGTGGAATTTCTAAATGTGGTGCTCATTTACCCCTCCAAATCTTCATTCTTCCAAGATTGCTTCCTGTGTGTCAAAATAGGGGCAGAGAGGCCATTTTTTGGCTGTTTTTGACCTCCTGGAGACTAAAATCATGCCCAAATTTCTTCTCCAAGCACCAGTAGTCATGATTTTGCATGCTAAATCCAAAAATGCAAGCCATTTCCAATTTGGAGCTCCCAATTTTAAGCACTGCACCAGTGGCAGGGCGCACAGGGAGAAAAAACCTGTGTTGTGACCAAAAAATTACCATGTGACCAAAATTTCCCCAAATTTCTTGAAATTTGGGCTGGCGGTTCTCTAAGAGGCACTATACTGGGCCAAAATGGCTTCAGCCAAGAGTCAAAGCCAATCTTTCTCTTTTTGCCTCTTTTGCCTCTTTGTTGCTTTGCTCAATTTTTCCTTCAAGCTCCTTATCCAAGCCTTTGCACTCATGTTTCATGCCCTGTAATGGTAAACCATCCTCCTCAGTATGGTCTTGTCTCTGTCGGCCTTCACTAATAGTCTCTCAAGGTGGATGTTGATTCGCACTAGCCAGGGCTCACGGTCATTTTTGATCTCTTGCTCGAAGGTAGTGAGCTCGATCCTCCTTTGTTGGGAAGCTTGTCGATTCTCACAGATGCTTTCTAGCCCCATTATCTCATGCTGGTCCTCAAGTTGTTTGTTCCTCTGCTCCAAATACCTGATGATCCATATGGCCCTCTCCAATTGAGTGACAAGTCTTGGAACTCCGTGTTCTGATCCTGAATGGTCATCCTAAGTCGGGCACTCTCCACATTTGCATCATCATCCTGAATAAGGATGAATTTGACCTCATGTTCACCTCATGGCCCCTCATCATGCATGGGCCTCTTGCCCTTGTCTTGTACCTATGTAGTCAATGCCAGAAGTGAGGCCCCTTCCACCCTAGGTGGATATAATACTCGCTTTGCTACTACAAACAAGTGCCTATTGCCTCTCTGATACGTCACAAATACTGGCATAGTCATGGTCTCATGGCACTCATACTGATGAGAAGGACCACCTGTCTCATGCTCTGCCTCTGATAGTGCCTGTGAAGCGTTGAAGAGGTCATGGGAGATGAATTCCTCCCACCCAATGCCTTGCAATCCCAACTGATGATCAACGAAAATTTGGATAAGATAAAAGTGATACACGTTGTTAAGCTGCTGCTCAGGGGTCTTATGTTGCATGAAGGTGTTCATCCTCTTTATGTTCCTACAAATGAAAAACGGGAGGTTCATCATCCTCACCCTAGTAAAGTGCATGAGCAACTTGATGTGATGGGCCTATAGACGAGACAACCTCCCCTCACAGCTGAAGTATTTCATGATCAATTTCATGAGTGGAGCATACTCATATTTCAAATATCTGAATGGAAAGACTCTTGTGAGTTGCCTCAAGAATCCGGCCTTAATGTAAGGCTCATAGTGTTTCTTATCCACTTTCTTTTTCTTATGCCACTGTTCTCCAACATTTGGTATGCCTGTTGCCAGTAAGATAGTTTTGGGTGTCAATGTGAAGGTGACCCCAGCCAAGATAGACTGACCTCCATGACGTGAAGCACAAAAATATGGGCCAACTCATGATGAACTCTAACATTAGCCACCCTTTGACAAAATTCAAAACATGATAAATGCTAGAAACATGACATGGCATGAGGGAATGCTTGCAATTCAGTGAGGGTAGTTGGCTCATCCCTAACATGTTTGCCACTATTGTGATGTCTCCTAGGAGCATGTTCTTCTGAGGATGAATCACTTTGTGTCTCCTTCTCATACTCTGATGAATGCTCTGATGTCATGACTGTTGTGTGTACTGTACTTAGGGTGCCCTTTGGTGATGGTGTGAAGCTGGGTGCTTTTGTGATATCTGCCACCAAGGGGAACAATGAAACAAAAGGGAGTATCAGGAGGGGAGTAATGTGATAGGAATAGGGGTTATTCGGAGAAGTTTGTTTAGGGATATGTAGGGGGTTTGGGTATTTGATAGGGTAGGATTTTAGGGTGTTATATTGACCAAAGAGTGGAGGGATGGGGGATAGGGTTTGGCAGTGTTTTAGGGTAGGGATAATAGGAAAAATGAGAAAGGGAGGATAGGGAAAAATGGTAGGGAAACAGAGCCTTGGTATCAACACCACAATCATGCAACCCTAGCCACCATGGGCTTTGGTGTTTTCTTGTGGTTGGTTTTATGAGTTTTGTTACAATTTAAACATAACCATAAACCACCATATCATTCATAAAATTTGATGAGTGAGTCATGACATAGAGCCTACCTGTCAATTTGAGGGGCTTAACAAGAAATTTGAGGAAATTTGGCATGGTTTTGGCCATTTTTGGGTGTGCGTTGTGCCCTGGGTGTGTGTCGTGCTCATTGAAAAAATGCACAGAGGGGTGGCTCAGTGTGCATTGCGCCCTCTGTGTGCACCGCGCCCCTTTGTGTATGTGCCATGCCCTGAAAACTGCCTCCTAATTCACTCCAAATGCACACTATGTACTCTCAAACACTTTGCACTATTTCCCTATGCACTTGATTTGCACAATGACTTTGATTTTTGTGGAAACTTGTATATAAAGACTTTGAATTCATGGGTTAAATTTTTGCTTCTCCAAAAACCCATTTTTCTAATGTTGTGTTTTGACACTTTTTCACTGACTTAAAGCAACACTGATTTTCACTTTCCCTTTGAAATTTTCGCTCAAATGATGAAATTTTCAGCACTCTTTGCAGGGATTGGACGACTTGGCCACAGAAGCCATGACTGCAGTTGAAGAAATCAACGGATGACTTTTTTGCAAATTTTATCACAAATGACATTGTTTGACTTTTCTTCAAAACAGAGTTTTGAAGAACAGTCAAAGTCTATCCACATGACGATGAAACTCTCTGAATCATAACTATGTAAGGGCCTCACTCTGGCCTGCATGGCTTTATTGGACATGTTTGAAGACCGAATTGTTTAATCCCTATACCTAATTATCGAAAATGACTTTTGTCCATTAAAGGACCAGACTTTGACTGCTATGGAATTTAGTGATCATTGACAAAAGACCTAAGCCAACACGAGCCAAACATGAGGGGAAATGACTAGCATGACCTTTTTCGTCAGATTATGGCATGCTCCTAGCGGAATGCAGCTGGGTGAATGGATCGGGACTCCTAAAAATGAAATGCATAAAGAATTTTGATCTTTGACGGAGGACTGACCAGACCGACTCTAACAGGACTTTACTCAAATTCTTAGTTGTCCATAAATTACTCCAACTGGTTGGTAATTCTTGCCTTGCACACACATATACATAAAGTATTAAAAAATTATTGAATATTGAATATGCATCATAAATTATTTTAATATTCTTTTCACCATGGATCTAAGAATGAATGAAAATATCATGAGTTGTCTAAAGTTTCAAATAAGCACCTATGTATACCTCCTCAACAACAGCACGAAGATGTTGGATGATTTAATTGTGAGTTAAATCCATTTCATTAAATGTTCAACCTGGGGTTCATGAATTGATGAGGTATACATGTACTATATCGACTAGGTGATTATTTTTCAGAATAAATTAATCTAATGCGAGAAACCCAAAACTAGTTACAAAGAAAACTAAATAAATCCAATCCAAACCAAACATAAAGAAATTGAATCAATCTTAGCAAAACAACATGAATCAAAACAACATAAAAGAAACTAAACCAAACTTCCATAAATGAAACCACACTTGCTTGAAATGAAACACAACTTTCTTAAAATGAAAATCACACTAGCTGAGTTGAAAATCACACTTTCTTAAAATGAAAATCACACTTGTTGAATTGAAGATCACACTTCTTAAAATGAAAATCAAGCTGGTTAAATTGAAAATCACACTTGCCTAAAATTAAAATCACACTTGCTTAAAATGAAAATAAATGAAATAACATCATTACACAATGTTACCAATATCTACAACAAATAAAAAAGGTATAAAAACTATGGTTGATGGGGGGCTTCCACTCCTCGACAAGCATATTGAATGATTATCAAAACATGGAGATAAAACTAGCAATATGTATTCCATAAAATGAAGCTGGAGAAAATCTCCGAAGATATCGCAATAATTCAACTTTCTTCCTCTTTATCTTCAATTTACAAATTACATATCTTGTACAGAATTTAGAACTTCTTTGTATGAAGGATGCACTCCTATTTATACAAAAATTTAAGATAACCAATTAATAAATATAGATCCTCAAATCTCTCCTAACTCTACATTTATCTCTTGTGGTTACAACAAATCACCTAAAAATATTAGATACAAATTCTCTTAAAATTCTCTCCTATTTTTTATAGGAGAGACGTATGAAAGCATTCATTATTTTTATCCTTCGAATGTGCTTATTTAATGATCCAAATCTTATACAATTATTCTAAAAATCTTCATGAAATGCAATTCAAATTCGAATTTTTGGTTGAGTAGCTAAATAGGATGCTTGTAGAATCTTCAAATAGACCTACAATATCATAAAACTCATACCACCTTTAGATATATATGAAAACATGTTAATTTCCTAATATTTAATGATAAATTCTCTAAAAATACTTAAAACAAATGACTTGGAAAATAATAATGATAAGCTCATATGATCATGAAAATAGTTATTAATCTAGGGTTATGTAGCTACCGAGTATGGTAAAGAGTCATTGTTATGAAACAAGCTCACAAAAAGATAGAAAAGATAGATCAATGCCTTAGAAATAAGCCTCTTCGATGGGGCAACCTCCTTTTCATTATACAAATGAAAAATTCTTAGCTGATACAAATGACAAGACCTCCTTTCTATAAATAGGAGTGTAAGGGTTCATAATATAATCAGAGCCGACATAACAATAATAATGTAAGGGCACAATCATAGCAATAGTGGGCTTCTATGGGGCACAATAATAACAATATGGTGACTACATGGATACAAGAATATAATAACGGGGTTGTACTAATAACAATAAGGGGTTACACTAGTAGTGTAGGGGCCTAGCATGCCCCTCTCATTCAAAAAGTTTTGTCTTGAACGCTTGAGTAGTTCTTGATGCTTCTGTATAAAATTCTTGTCCTCCCATGTGGAATCTTCAGCAGGTAAGTTATTCCACTTAATGAGCTCTGAAATTGATCAATTTCTTAGTTGTCAAGTTCTTGTTTCTGTGACTGCTCTAGGTTCCAATGTGATTTTTCCTTCCTCTTCAAGTTCTGGCAATATTGTTTGAATTGGGTTATTCTTCACCTTTTAAATGAGTGGCCACACTTATTTTTCCTTCTTCCATTCAACCCTTGCTTTTTTTATCTAATCCGGTTGGATAATAGAAATAGCAAAAAACAATGCTTCCACATCCTCATCCTTTCTTGAGAGGGAACCTGCAACAAAAAATTTCTTCCCTTTTCTGTAGATGGTGTCAAAGTCATAACCCAACATATTTGTGACCCATTTTTCTATTCTTCTAAAGATAATATTTTCTCTAAACAATATTTAAGACTATAATGATCCATTTTTACCTTGAAGTGTCTTCCCATTGGATAAGGCCACCATTTCTTAAGTGCATGTAGTATTGCCAACATTTCCTTCTGATAAATAGCTTGCTTGAGATGTAGTCGTAAAAATACTCAATCACCTACATCAATTTTTTTCAGTGTAATGTTGATCTACCTGTTGTTTTATTCGATTCTACACCAAAGTGGTGTTATCGTTTAAAAGTTGGAGAACTTATTGTTGATGCTCGATGTGATCTTTCACTGCTTGAACCTTTTTCTTCTTGATATTATCTTGAGAGCTTGAGTGGTAATTTCCTCCAATTGTTTACAAGATATGGTCGGATTCATTTCTTAATGCTTGATGTGATCTTTCACTTCTTGGACATTTTTATTCTTGATATGTCATTCTATCTTGATATTTTGAGGAGTGGTAATTCCAGCCAATGCATTACAAGATATGGTTGGATTCATTTCTTATTTCTTGATGTGATCTTTCTCTTCTTGAACCTTTTTCTTCTTGATATGTCCTTCTATCATGAGAGTTTGAGGAGTGGTAATTCTTGCCAATGCTTTACAAGATATGGTCAGTTTCATTTCTTCTTTCTCTGGGGTTGGTTGCTGGCATATATCCTCTTCTTTTGATGTTTCTTGATCCTTTTCTTCCTCCTCTTCATATTCTATGTAAAATAATTTCTTCTTGGCACACTTATGACCTTTAGTCCATTTGCTATCACAATTGTAACAAAACCATTTTTCTCTTTTTTCTTCCAATTGTTGTGGTGTAAAACTTGTAGGTTGTGGAAAGCTAGGAGAAGAAACACTTCCATAATTATAGTCATGAGTGGTGGGATTCCTTGTTTCCATAATTTCGCTTTCAATTTTTCTTTCCTACCTGAATGCCTTCTCCAATTAATCAGGTTCCCAAAGACAAACCTCATTTTGAATGTTATCCTTTAAAGTATCTACGAAGACATCAATCCTTTGCTTCTCTAGAATATCATTTACTCTTATACTCAATTTTTGAAATTCCTCAATGTGCTCTACCATTAAACACTTTTTTCTCTAGATTTATCAATTTGCTAAATAAGGTGTTTCTCTTTGTATCCTCATAATGTGATATCATTTCCTCTATGAAAATTGAACACATAACAAGTGGTTTACGAGAACAAAGCCCTTTATACCATATAAATTGATTTGGTTCTAAATATGAAGATGCAATACATACCTTTTGTAACAGTTGCACCTCATGTAGATCAAACTATTGCTCCACCTGTCATATCCAATTTATTGGATCCTTGCTATCAAACTTTCTCATATCACCTTTTCTTGATTTTAGGAGCTCGATCTTGAAATGAGTATAAATTTGTAATTTCGGCTCTTCCTATTCTGATAGTGCGACCTAAAGTAGTCCTCTATGTCCTCTTTCCAATGCCACAAGTCCAATCAAAATTGGATTCTCCAAGAAAGAGTTATCCACAATCTCCCAAGATGACCTGATTATATACCTTTTCAATAGAGTGAAATTGTATGAAGTACCGCATGCCACTGTTTTGACCTTTGGATCTGGAAAATATACAAAAGAAAATATAGTTTGTCTTCTTTCTGTAACTTCTTACGAAATTTCAATCTGATGCTCAGAGAGACAGATATGATGATTTTTCCAAGGTCACCTATTTGGAATGTAATTTTGGGGTCTGTAAAAACCCTAAATTCCTCAAACTATATCTCCAAAAATGTAGCGAGACAAGATCTGAAATTTGTAACTGAGGTTCAAACTGATTTATTCTCCAATGGGTTTTTGTTTTAGCTTCTAAATATTTGTAGCAAAAAAGGTATAGCGAAAATCCCACGATGACCTATTTTAGTTGAAATTCTGGATCTTGTAAAAACCCTAACTTCCTCAGATCATCTCTACAAAAATATAGCAAGAAAAGCTCTAAAATTTGGACCTAAGGTTTAGAATGAGTTCGTATCAAATGGACTTTTTTTCTTTTGATACATCGTAGAAAGAAATTTATAGTGAAAATTCCATGATGATCTATTTCGAGCAATGAAACCCTAGAACCCAAAGCTCTGATACCAAATGTTATGAGACCAGCTCACAAAAAGATAGAAAAGATAGATAAACGCCTTAGAAATAAGCCTCTTCGAGGTCGCAAACTCCCTTTCATTAGACTACAAAAATTCGTAGATGACAAGAAAGACCTCCTTTCTATATGTAGGAGTCTAAGGGTTCATAATATAATCAGAGCCGACATAACAATAATAATGTAAGGGCACAATAATACCAATAGTGGGCTTCTATGGGACACAATAATAACAATATGGGGACTACATGGGTACAACAATATAACTAGGGGGTTGCACTAATAACAATAAGGGGTTACACTAGTAGTATAGTGACCTAACAGTCATGGAATATGGTAAAATGATGGAAATGAGGGTAAAAGAGGATGACATTTTGGAGGCCCAACATTTCTCTCCAACTAAAGATGTTGCATGTCCTCGTGCAACTTTGCATTGATTCAATTAATCATAAGTTTATATTTTATACCTATATATGAACTTTGGCTTTGTATTGATTAGATTTTAACTTTCCATAATCATATAATTTGATAACTTTATTCTCTTTGCAAAGTGTACCTTGAAATACATTTTATTGCAACGTATTTTTTATGGTTAATTCATGTGTGACAACAAAATTTTTATGAGTATTGGTTCTTGTGTTACAACACATTTATTTTTTTGTTGCATCAAAATACTTGAAGACATTGAGAATTCCATTTGATGGTCCCATACTATTTGTTAGCCATTTAATGTGCCTATCAATTGCTCATTGGATAACATATAAAATTTTGGAATCACCATGCAATAATAGTTGATTGGGAAAAATATGCTGGTTAGGATGAAATAAAATGTTGCATATGAATATGAATTGATATCCCTTTGCCCCAACTAAAGGTGCTTTCGGTTTTTGGAAAATTAAAAGGTAATATAAATGTGGTGAGGGATTTTCCAAAATCAAAATTTCAGCATTTAAGGAATTACATGATTAAATATTGGAAAACAACATAACTTCACCTACCTAGAAAGTGGACAAGCTATATATGTATGGAAGAGTATGGCTACTACTACTTGGTCATGGAATCTGAAGTGAAAGAATCTGATCTGATTTTTCTTTCTCTTAGTTGTATTAATAGAGGGTAAATCTAATCTAAAATTGGAATCTTTATTGCTACACGTTGAATTTTGAGTTGAATCCTATTTCAAGCTGCTGAAATCATATAGTCTTCATTCATTCCCACTCAGTGGCATAATTCTTATCTATGTGAATAGATGTGTTGATTTTGAACATATAAAATAAACTTTTGGATTATTGGCCATTAATGAATGCCATTAACCAACATGAGACTACTCACCATTAATGTTAATGAGAGTCAATCTGCCTAAGTACATATTACTAGGTATGAATAGATGTGTCATAGTTAAGTCATCTAGAAGATCCGAAAAATGTGGGATATTGATGTATTGTGACTATTTATTTGCAAGAGAACGTGTCATTAAGGCATGCAATCCTCAAGGTACTTTAAATAGCTCTAGTCTTGATCCCAAATGATGTGTTAGAGTCAATGGGTCAAGACTTGTTAGAGGGGATTCCTTAATGAGTGCTCCATCATCTAACATGAGTATAAAATAGTAATTTGAAGGACCACATATGAAAAATTTTCATTATGAAGAAAGTTCTATTTGACAAAAAGAAAGAGGAATGTGGGGTCACTCAAATTTGTAAGGGAGTTGAATGAATTTATTTATCAGTTAAGGGTGAGTGAAAATGAGGGAGGAAAGGTTGAATATTGAAAAGGGAAAATGAGTTTTGATAGCATGGTTTGGTAGTAGAGATATGGAAATTTATGGATCGATTGTAGGTTTGCAATGAGTAGAAATGGTAAAATTGTACCTTATATGCATTATTTAATAGAAATGTAATGGGTCTGATTTGCAGTGGAATGAACATGCTCTTCTAAAATAAAGTTGGTCTTTAAAAGGAACTCGTGCATATAGTGATCTTCTCTCATTGTCCTGGAACCTACAAAAACTTAGCACTTTTCTGCAATAAAATGTAACGCTATCGAGAGATAGAGGCGATTTTTTTTTTTTTTCATCTGATTTATACACACAAAAAAATAGAAATAGTACTAATAAAATAAATTCAAGGAAGAAAAATTAAGTGCCTTTTTACCTATTTGGAAAGTGGTACTGTAGGACTACCTCTCAAGTTTTTGTTCGTAACTTCTTCATTTTTTTTACTGTCTCAAATGATGATGAAATCTCTCATTTAGTAGGTTTTATCGAGACCTTTCTAACAATGTTTGAATCATAAAAAAATATTATCGTATAAAAGAGTTATGACTTAGATATCAGTCTTTTGAATTAATTAGATTGTTAGGATTTGGTCAATGTTTTGAACCAACTAATGTGGTTCATCCTCAGGACAAGGTGAGAGTTCGATCTGTCAAAGAGAATAAATAGTAGGGATGCATCATTGCCGAGAGTTAGCCATTGAAAAATAATCGTTAATTAGTTGAAACTAGTCGTTAATTAGTTGATTAGTTGAATTGTTTAGTAATTTATTTAGAAACTAGCTGTTATATAGTAGTAAAAATTATTATTTCTACATAAAATCTAATTTTTTTATTAAATATATCAAAATTATTATATATAATAATTATTTTTTATTTCTTGTTAGGGTTTTATAATCTAATAGTGATACACAAGCCGTTATGCATAATTATGTTTATTAGATAATCATCAATTGATTCAAATAAATATAAAAAAAAATAGTTTTAATCATAATTAATAATCTAATAAAACTAGTATTATAATATAATAATTTCGGAGATGCCTATTTGTTAGGGGTCTAAATCAAGTTATATTAGCTTAAAGGCACAATGTTTGGAGTAATTTACATTAATAATTTTAAATATATTATAATTTAATATTAAAAATATTAGAGGAAAACCCATCAACCTTAGATGAATTTAAAGGTTAATACATATAAAAGGTGGAACTTAATGAATGGACTCAATTAGATTAAAATATTACAAATAGAACCTTTCTTCCTTAGATAAATTTGAAGGAAAACAGGATAAGAATCAAGATTAGTTAAGCTAATAATTTTGAGGTTAATATAGAAAAGAGGGGAAAAAAGGAGGGGGTCCGAGGGCGAAAAGGGAGAGACCAGAAGGAACGAAGAGGAGAAAGGAGAGGGAAGGGAGGAAAAGTCAAGAGGAGAGTGTTGGAATCTAGTTTTTACTTAATTTCCAGCCATCATCTCTATTATGGTTTTTTGCATGCCCCTCAAATTCAATTGCTTCTCTGAGTTTCCTGTGGTGGAAATGATCAATCCTAGCAATGACTTGGGATTCTTCAATGTTGACATGGTGCTTCGATTTCTCTACATTTTCGGGAAGGGTTAATGTGTGCGAGCGATTGTGTCTAATATTAGAATGATGTGATTAACACAAAATACTGACATCTACATTATGAATCATAAAAGTCTTAGATCTCACAAGAGTTATGAATATTTAAAGTTGTTATGAAATAGGGAAAACAAAATTATGCATGGGTGCCATGTGCCAACATGATGCTATTGTGGATGCTAAAGTGGGTAGATGACATGGCATGAAGACATTGCGAGCTGACTGTTCAAGGTGACATAGTGGACAATGGGGCAATTTCTATGTAATGTTGAACACTAATACGCTACCACATGGACCTCGGCACATGGTAGAAAAATTGTTGCCTAGTTAAGGATTGTCAAAATTGTAGAACAATTAACAAACTTTGGCATTTACTTGATTTGAAGTCATGACCTCTCATTTACATATTCAAATACTTAACCATAAACCATAATTCAAATCTCTAAAATATAAGCCACAAAAATGTTAATTATGAATAAAAATATTAATCATTCTAGAAATTTGACTAATGAGGCAACAATTTAACAAATGCCTAGCGAACATAATTCAAGAATTTTAGAAGAAAATCAAGTGTCTAAGGGAACTTGTCAATAAATTTCATGCCACAAAAATATTTGAATTTCAATTAAACTCGTCCTCTTGCAAAAAAGAATGGATTTGACAACCAATTTATTCTATAAAAATTGGGAAAACATTGAGGCTACAACAATACTCATGGGTCATTTTCTCACAAACTATTCGTTGGATTTGTCTTAAATTTTGTGGATGTGCTCCTATTATTCTAATGTTTATGCACATAAAAAAACAACACCATCCAATGAACATATTTTGAGATATAATTGAAATTTATGTAAAGCTCAAAAATGATTTTCTCACAGACTAAAGATGAGATTGAGCTAAAATTTTGTAGAAAGGTTCATATTGTCCCAATGTGTCTTCACATGAAAAATCAGACCATCCAATGCATGAATCTTGAGAAATGGATGATGGCGATGATACTCATTTATTAAAAAATCGTGAAGCGGATTACAACAAAAATTGTAGGGATTGTTCATAAGAATATTATGCAGTTCGTGTCAAAAAATTATGAAAATCCAGGTCCTAGTTTGTGAGATATCTTCAGTTTAATTTCTTCACTTTGTATTTTTTTATTTAATTGTTTTTATTCTTATTTTCATTTGAAAAATCTAATTGTTTGTTTTTTTATTCAAAGAAGAGGACTTTATTTTCAAAAAAATATATCAAAAACGTTTACCAAACTTTCAGATAGATCTAATTGAAATTTGCAGATTAAATTTTGAGTATTTTTAGAATGAATAATGAATTTATATCTCCTATCCAATTTTAGGTCTATGAGTTTTACTACAAAATTTCAAAGCTAACTTTATTCAATTTTACTTTCTGATCTTCTGGGTTGTAGATGGCGCAATAAGAGAGCATACACAAAATATTTGTCAATTCTTTATTCTTTTGAAATCTAAAATTTTAAAAACAAAGTAAAAAGTTTCAATCAAACCTCAAATTCTCAAAACTGTGTTTGATCTCCTTTCTTTCAAGATTTTCTTGCAAAATGATTAGTAAGTGAGTTGGATCTTACTACACCACAAAACATAAAATTGTAAATAAAATAAAATCTAACTTAACAAAAAAGATTAAAAACATCACCAAACTTGGTTTTATGTATTAATTTGTTCCTACTCTACTGGAAATAGAAAACATGGTTCAAGTGTATGCATATTTACCTTGTAACAATGTGCAAAATAGGAGTAAAAATATATTCATGCGTAGGTTTGAAAAATATGCATTAAAGTACATCAAAGCATGAAAGACTAGTTGTTTTAATATCAAGAAGTAAGGAAGAATGAAAGAGTTATGTGACTTGATCACTAATTGCAACAATATTTCAATAAAGCTATGGCATTCCTGATTCCCTTCCTAGTTTAGATCACAATTAATATCCTCCTTTATTATGTTTTCCTCAATCTTAGATTATAGGGGTTTATCCCCATAAAAAGTATTCCATGATTGTTTAGTCTCTTCAGCAAATTCACAAGAGAAATCAAAAGAGACTTGAGCATGTTCTTGTGGAGGTGGATAGATAGTCAAGTTTCTGAATGTTGTTAAAATATACTCTTCTTGAGAGGCATATATCCTTGTTGTTGCTAGGATTTGAAAAAGTTCTTCCAAGGATAGTCCTCAAATTCTTAGCTATCTATAAATTACTCCAATTGGTTGGTAATTCCTGTCTTGCACACATATTGATATAAAGTATTCAAAAAATATTGAATATTTAATATGCATCATAAATTATTTTAATATTCTTTTGACCATGCATCTAAGAATGAATGAAAATATCATGAGTTGTCTAAAATTTCAAAATAAGCACCTATGTATACCTCCCCAAAAATGGTGCCAAAATGTAGGTTGATTTAATTGTGAGTTAAATCCCTTTCATTAAATTTTCAACACAGGGTTCGTGAATTGATGAGGAATACATGTAATATATTGACTAGGCGATTATTTTTCATAATGGATTAATCTAATGCAAGAAACTTGAAACTAGTTACAAAGAAAATGAAATCCATCTAATTCAATCCAAACATAAATAACTTGAATCAATTTTAACAAAAAAACATGAATCAAAATAGCATAGAAGAAGCTAAACCAAACTTCCATAAATGAAACCACACTTGCTTGAAATGAAATTAGACTTGTTTAAAATGAGAATCACACTAGCTGAATTGAAAATCACACTTTCTTAAAATGAAAATGACACTTACTGAATTCAAAATCAAACTTTCGTAAAATTAAAACCAGACTCGCTAAATTGAAAATCACACTTGCCTAAAATGAAAATCACACTTGCTGAGTTGAAAATCACACTTCATTAAAATGGAAATAAATGAAACAACATAATTACACAATGTTACCAATATTTACAACAAATGTAAAAGGTGTGCAAATTGTGGTTTATGGGGTCCCTTCACTCCTCAGCAAGCACACTAAATGATTATCACAACTCGGAGATCAAAGTAGCAATATGTATTACATAAAATGAAGTTGGAGAAAATCACCAAAGATATTACAATAATTCAACTCTTTTCCTCTCTATCGTCACTTTACAAATTACATATCTTGTATAGAACTTGAACACCTTTGTATGAACAATGCACTGCTATTTATAGAAAAATTTAAGATATCTAATCAATAAATATAGATCCTGAAATATCTCCTAAATTGGTGCAGGAAAACTTGCATATACCCACAATATGCATATGGAATGCATATCCTAACTGTCCCAGGAATTTCAGGCTCTCTGTCGAGTCAAACCTTCTTTCTATAGAATGGTTTAAGGTACCCTTTATTAAATATCATGTGGAATGAATCATTACTTAACCACAGTCTATTCCTTAATTAACGCTTTCATCAGGACTTTCCCCTTGATAAACATTCGTTAAAACTTAAGCCCGTACATATATAAACAACCCCCACTCTTATACTATGGTTATATTTGGACTCAACTCATAAAAATTCTTATCACTTTACTTCTATTATAATTCATTCATAATAGAAATATTCCACACATATGTAAACCATACCTTTTTCGCATTTCCTTCATCCTTTGCATATTTCTCAAGGCTTCCCTTTCTCAAAATTGCAATCGCAATTTTGCGGATCCACTAACACATGACTCTTGATCGCATCTGAGATGTGCTTAGAAACCGAATTGTAATTAGAATTAAACCTCATCCATTACTGTCTTGGGTCCACTCAGCCCAAGCCTTATCGCTCAATCTCTATTGTCGATCTTACCTTCAATCCGACAGTTGATACTTTCTTCGAGAAACAGAGTTGCTCATTAATCTAGCACCATAGATCAAAAGCCATTTGATCCAATGGTCCACAATGATATCGCATCATACCATTTACACGACACTTAACTGCCTTACAAAGCAGATAAGGATTATGCAAACATAATCTATAAATGTTTAGGTTCACCCTTATAGTTAAAGTTTGATCTATTTACAACCAGATATCCATTAGATGACAGAATCAATTAGATCCTATGGTCTGTGGCCCTTCAACTAGCATGTAGGTTATCAATCTCTCAACCCTCGTAGTTATCTATGATGTAAGCATTTTGAAATAAGATCTATAGTCAAGGTTTATTGCGGAACTTCAACGAGGCTTAGGGACTTCCACTCTCTCCTTCTCCTGCTAATATTTTTCCACCATTTATATCTGTTAATCTTACATGATCTGACGGTCCTTGTTAATTTTCTATCGACCTTGTGTTTTAGACCCTTTCTTCAATGTTCCTCCATGCTATTGGTTTTATTTAGGATTCTGATCTTTCGTTGTTCCACCACAACTTTCTCATGAACTTAACTCTGCTCATGCTTTAGTGCTTCCTTCACCTTCATTATAACATTAAACCTTCCTTCCATACTAGCGATGCGTGTAAATCTGTAACACCTCTTTGTTACTCATCTGTATTTCGCCTCCCTTTTGGATCTCCACCTACAACTTATGTTATGTAGAATAACTCAAGATCATATACAATATACATCTCAATTACTCAATATACACACATGAACTCAGAATCTAGTTGTCTATTTAATAAACATGTATTTACAAAGGAACCCTTTCCTTGGCCTGATCTTCTATATCAGTGGCCTTTGTTCCTCTTCCCGTAAGCTTACAATATGGCTGACTCACTAACTACTTTTGTAACTACTGATTGCCTTAACTTTCTCTCGCCTTTTAGGCTTACCTTTATACAAAACGGTTCTCTTGAACTAATTCTAGTTCAGATCATTAATTTTCTAAAGTAACTCCTGAAAATCTTCTAAATTCGTTTTTAACTCATATTTGTTCGTAACAATTCTCTATAGTTCCTCAAATCATGAGACCTATTAGAGTTACAATTGATTTCCAATTCTCTCATCATCACTAACCACTCATGTTCTCCTACATTCAAGAGCATTTACAAATATCCTGACACTTGTCGAATTAATTCCTACTTTAACCACTCAAAACATTAATAATTACATACATAAGAATCCAACTTCCTTAAAAACACAAGAACCCTAAGTTAACTAGACAATGATGAAATTGTTGAATTGAATGCTCCTACATCAGACTCCTAAAGTATAAAACATTCATGATCTCCTGATCATGTGTATTCATATGTTGATAGGAAACCTCCAGCGTCCCAAACATTAATTTGTAACTATCCAATTACCTTGCACCTTTGCTACTACTGTAATTATGCTGTCTTCTAGTTTATCTTCCTCTCCTTCTCAATCAGGTTGATGTTCTAATTGATCATACTTCCTGCTACTATCAATATCCTCCATATAAATTGCTTCATCATTATTTACCATAATTCTTCTATATCAATCTCTAGCACATCCTTGGGCTAGTACATACTCTGCCATTTACTGCTATCTGTTTCTCTCTGTTTCAGATTGTTGTTGTCCATGAACTTCAGTACCTTCACATTCTACATCTCACTGCATGTTGCCCATTCATATTTAAACTATTGATTACTTTCTTGAGAAAATTCTAGTTGAACTTCTTCTATTACTCTTGATATTGCTCCAAGTATTGTTGTAGATATTGCTTCCACCCAAACTTCCTGAATATCCTTGAAGATATCTCCCTCTATAACATCTACTTTATGCTCCTTTTCTATAAATTTACTTTCCAATGATTTAATGTTTTCATTTCATGGGCTAAGTATTATCATGGAATCTTCCTTTTCTTCTTTCATTTGACTATTCTTCTAGTCAAATATTCTTTTGTTTTTGCAGCAGTATCTTCATCACAACCTACAATCATAAAATAACTGTTAAAATAAAAAGCATAAGGCCTCAGTGCCTTTTCCTCCTCTGGAAGCACATCAGTATGGTGCTCTGATTCTGCTTCCTCTATCAGCACATCGATATGCTGAATTAAATTCTCAACAAAATTCAAGAAACTCTTAGTTAGTCTCTCCTCTACACCATCTGTTTTAATGATGTATTCCTATCCTTGTCCATTGTAGTGAACTTCTTCATTCTCATTCGGTTCTGATTTTACAGCCTGAACACTTACTTTTTGGTTTTCTAGCCTTTTCTCCAAAAGACTTAACTCATGCCATAAATTTTCCATTTCACTTGGAATGTCTTCTAAAAACTTTGTACAATCCTCACTATATTCTTCTTTGTCACAATTATAGCTTCTTCTTGACTCTACTTCTTCATTCTTGATTAGAATAAAATTTTGATCCTCCATCTCTGTGATAGTTTTAGATGTTTTTCCATCAGTTTCCATTTGACCATTTAAGAAAATCAATTCCTCTTTGTCCTCCATAGTAGAAATTCCTTATCATAAGACATAATTGTCTCATCTCTACTGAAGACATTTCCTCCACTAAGCAAGGAATTTATGAACTCCTTGTGTCGTAATAACTCAACTTGATCTTCATTTTTAAGAAAATCATCATCATACTTGTCTTGGAAATTTTTAGCTTCATTCACGATAGTTCTATAAAATCATTTGTCTTTTGCAATACCTACATTCGCACACAACTTGTCAACTTTAAAACCACAAGACCTCATGATCTTATTTGGTGACTCAATCACCAAGTCCTCTTGTTGTTCCATGTTCTTTACATGACTCAGAAGTATTTCAATGGTCTTCCCTTCAATCTCATCAAGTCCTTCACTTGAGTGCTTGATATCCTTCTCTTCTTCTTCTTTCTTTTGACCACCCTTATGAGTCCAACTTCCTCAACTTTCAGTCCTTCAAATATGCCAAAAAGTAAAACCTTTTCCCAACTGTGTACAGGCATTTACATGAGACCTATCTATTTCATCTCCTTTCATAAAAAAATTTAGATTCTGCTTGTCTTCTTCCTCCTTGTTTATGAAAATATCAGCAAATTTTCCTTCTTCGCATATTTCACCTCAAATAGCCCACCTTATTTTAAGGGAGAGGGTAAAAAAGGTAAATTTAGCCCTTGAATAGGAGTTACAACATTCCTTTCGCCAATTTTCAAGAATAGGTTTTATTTAAGTGAATCATATGGGCCAAATACCATATTTATAAAAGATGTATGGTAAATTAATAAAAATATAAATAAATTAGAAGTATGATAAATAAAAAAAACATTTTTTATATCTACTCCATAGGTTACTTTATATACATGCAAGGGTGTAAACAAATGAAAATATAAGTAAAGTGGAGGTATGGTAAATAAATAAAAATAAAAATAAACTAGATGTATGGCAAATAAATAAAACCTCTTTTGATATTTAGTCCATAACCCTCGTTCTATTTATGAAGGCTCAAGAAAGAGGTTTTATTTAAGTGAATCCTATGGGCCAAATACCATATTTGTAAAAGCGGTATGGTAAATTAATAAAAATATAAATAAATGACAAGTATGGTAAACAAATAAAACATTTTCTTATATTTACTTCATAAATCACCTTATATTTACGAACACTAAAAAAAATGCCTTATATTTAGGTGAAACCTGTGGGAAAAATGCTATGGGACAAATACTAAAAAAAATGCCTTATATTTAGGTGAAACCTGTGGGAAAAATGCTATGGGACAAATACTAAAAAAATGGGTTATATTTAGGTGAAACCTGTGGGAAAAATGCTATGGGACAAATACCATGGACTAGATTGTTATTAATACCATGCAAAAAATATTATTAACCCTAATATTAGTATTAATAAAAATAAAAATGGCACATGGTATTGACCCATGGTATTCGCCTGGAATGTAGCCTATTTAAATGGGGGAAGTAAACTAGCATAGATCCATATTGACTCTACATCTACTAACCCTTCAGAGGTATCAAATATCATGAGATGCAAACAAGCATAGAGTGAAAAAAATATTTGATCCCTCTCGGGGGTGGATCAAGAGTAAAAATGGATGTTGTAATTTAATGTATGCTAAACATTTTAGCTTGGTTAAAATAAAAAATAAAATACAAATAAACTATTAATTTTTATAAATAACTAATAGTAATTTTTAAGCTCCAGGTTTATGATAACCCATGGTAATACCAAGATCTTACAAGATTTTATAATTGAGTAAAATATCCGCTATGCCTAGTGAGAGATTCACCAAAAAAATTATATTTGCATATTATATTATTGATAAAATCACCTTCCATTTTTTCTATATACCATGGAGATTCCCCAATTTATTATACTTATAAATTTAGGGGGGGTTCTTAAAATTTTCCCTGAATTTGATGCAGGAAGGCTTGCGTATACCCACAGTATGCATGTGGAATGCATATATCCTAATTGTCCCAGGAATTTTAGACTCTCTGCTGAGTCAAACCTTCTTGCTACAGAATGGTTTAAGGCCCCCTTTATTAAATCTCATGTGGAATGATTCATTTCTTAACCACAGTCCTTTCCTTAATTAACCCTTTCATTGGGACTTCCCCCTCATAAAAATTCATTAAACTTAAGCGCACACATATATAACAAACCCCCACTCTTATACTATGGTTATATTTTGACTCAACCCGTAAACCTTCGTATCCTTTTACTTCTATTATAATTCATTCATAATAGAAATATTCCACACATATGTAAACCATACATTTTTTGCATTTCCTTCATGCTTTGAACATTTCTCGAGGCTTCCCATTATCACAATCATAATTTCAATCTTGTGGATCCACTGACACATCACTCTTTATCGCATTTGATATGCAATTAACAACCAGATTCTAATTACAATTAATTCTCATCCATTACCTTCTCGAGTATGCTCGGCCCAAGCTCTATCGTTCAATCTCTACCATCATTATTACCTTCAATCTCATGGTTGATAATTTCTTCGATCAACAGAGCTGCTCATTAATCCAACGTCGTACATCAAAGCCCATTTGATTGAAAGCTCCACAATAATATCACATCAAATCATTTACATGACACTTAATCGCCTTATGGAGCCGATAAGGATTATGCAACCTTAATCTATAAATGCTCGAGTCGCCCTTGCAATTAAAGTTTGATCTCTTTACAGCCCGATATCTGTTGGATGATGGAATCAATCATATCCTATGGTCTACGACCCTTCAACTAGCACACAAGTTATCAACCTCTCAACCTTGTAGTTATCTATAATGTAAGCATTTGTAAATAAGATGTTGGTTAGGTTTTATTGCAACACTTCAACCAGGCTCAAGGACTTCTGCTCTCTCCTACTCCCACTAGTCTTTTTCCATCATTTATATCCATTAATCTTACATGATTTGATGGTCCTCCTTTTTTTCCGACCTTGCGTTTTAGACCCTTTCTTCAATGTTCCTCCATGCTATTGGTTTTCTTCAGGATTTTGGTCTTTCGGTATTCTGCAACAACTTTCTCCTTAACTTAACTCCGCTCATGCTTTAGTGCTTCCTTCACCTTCAGTGTAATGTTAAATCTTCCTTCCATACTAACGATGCATGTAAAGCCATAACACCTCTCTGTTATTGTTCTTTGTATTTCACCTCCCTTCTGGATCTACACCTGTAACTTATGTTACGTAGAATAACTTAAGATCGTATACAATATAGATGTCAATTACTCAATATACACACATGAACTCAGGATCGAGTTGTTTATTTAGTAAACATGTATTTACATAGGAACACTTTCCATGGCCTAATCTTCCGTATCAGTGGCCTTTGTTCCTCTACCTGTAGGCTTACAATCTAACTAACTCACTAACTACTTCTCTAACTACTGTCTGCCTTCACTTGCTCTCGTATTTTAGGCTTACCTTTATACAAAAAGGTGTTTTTGAACTAATTCTAGTTTAGATCATTAATTTTTTGAACTAACTCCTGAAAATCTTCTAAATCAACTTTTATATAGTACTTATCCCCAAGAATCCTCTCTAGTTTCTCGAATCATGATACCTATTAGAGTTACAATTGATTTCCAACTCTCTCATCATCACTAATCACTCACGTTCTCCTACATTTGAGAGAATTTAGAAATATCCTCACACTTATCTAATTAATTCCTACTTTAACCACTCAAAACATTAATAATTACATACATAGGAATCCAACTTCCTCGAAAACACAAGACCCCTAAGTTAACTAGACTATGATGAAACTGTTCAACTGAATGCTCCCACATCATAAATCCACATTTATCTCTTGTGGTTACAACCAATCACTTAAAAGTATGAGATAGAATTTCTCTCAAAATTCTCTCCTAGTTTTGATAGGGGATACATATCAAAACATCCATGTTTTTTCTCATTTGAATGTGCTTATTCAATGATCCAAATCTTCTACAATTATTCCACAAATCTTCAAGAGTTGGAATTGAAATTCTAATTTCTGGCTGAGTAGCCAAATAGGACCCTTCTAGAATCTTCAAATAGGCCTACAATCTAATAATAGTCATAACACTTTTAGATATATGTGAAAACATATTAAGTTTCTAATATTTAATCATAATTTCTCTTAAAATACTTAAAACAAATTACTTGGAAAATAATAATGATAAACTTATATGATCATGAAATTGGTTGTTAATGTAGGGTTATGGAGCTACAAAATATGGTAAAGGGTTATGGAATATGGTAAAATGATGGAAATGAGGGTAAAAGAGGATGAACTTTTGGAGGCCCAACATCACCTCTCATGCTAAAGACAACCTACTAAAACGTCCTTGACTAACAAATTTGATTGTGATTATGGAAGACTCTATTTTGACATTTGGGTATCAACATGCAAAAGAGTAAAAAAAATAGGCTTGGTAAACTCTAAACCATTTTTGTAGGCTTATGAATACCTAGGGTTTGAAATTAAAAAGCATAACTAGATGTTTGAGAATACTAGCTAGAGAAAAGGACATTGACTAAGAAATATTTAGGGTTTATGGATGAATCCCTAGAACTAAAGCAACATTTTCCACTGAAATAAGAAACCCTAGATCATAAAATATATGACTTCACGCTCATGATGAGAATGAGGATGATTAAGTTATAAGATGAAAAAAAGAATGCCAAGATCAATAGGCAGATGGAATTACCCTATAAACCTAAAAAATATAAGTATTTTATATCTATCTCCTTTGATTATTACAATTTTATTGCAAATGGAAGAAGTGGAGGAATGAAGCAAAGCATGTGATAAGAAGACTTTCCTAGAATCATGATTTGTGTTGCGAGATGTCATAGAGGATAAAATATGAGATTGGATGGAGTGATAGATCAATAATCTTAAAGTATGCATTGATAATGTTGTCTACAACATCTAATATAGAAGCATCACCCTATAAATAGGGATCCTGACAAAATGTTTGCTCCAAGTTGTGAAGTACACTTTTGTTACAATTATTATTATTGCTTTGAATTTGTACCAGGAGGATAAAAAGATCATTTCTCTTAATGAAGTAATTGAAGAAGAAAAATTGTACATAGAGCCACCTTGAGGCTTTTAGATGCATGAAAAGACGTCTCATGACTAAAGATGCAATTGTAAAATCACAAGCAGACACGATGGGGTTGTTTTGATGAATCAAGATTGATTATATATGATTTTTATCTACTGAAATAAGAAGGACTCATGTGATAGAGGGAGATATCAAAAGGCCTTTATTTAGCTTCAAAGGGAGTAGACATTTGAGATATGTCCCGCAACATCCATCAATCCCAAATCTATTAAACCTATATTAAAATACAATGGTAGTTCCTTAATTTGAATTAAAAATTAATGAGATGAAACACTATGCATTACAAAACTGCTAAAACCCAAAGCCATGTGTTTAAAAACATGAAAACCAAATGCAAAAAATTGGCCAAAAATAATTATTGGAAATTGGTAGAGAAGGCTATTTCACCCCCTATGAGTCTCCCAATGCACCCAATACATATGATTTATGCATTGGATTAACTGTGGAAATAATATAACATATACCTGATAAATCCAAAAAACACATTATAATTTATAATATTAATATTAAAAGAAGTACACCCTATCTTATCCTCCTCATAAAAGTGAACTTCTACCCCACTAATTACA
>APFE030069812.1:11233-40801 GCA_000404065.3 Pinus taeda | reverse complement strand
AACCCGACAAGGGGAATGGCAAAGGGAAGCAGATCATTGATGTGGATCCCAGCGCCACTGTTGCCACTGCCAAGATCCAGAAGAATGAGCCCGAAGAGCCAAAAGAGGGGGAATGTCTTTTCCACTCACAGATGTGGGTGAAGGGTTCGCCGCTGCAATTCATTGTGGACAGTGGCAGCCAAAAGAACCTTATTTCAGCAGAGGTTGTGAAGCGGTTGGGCCTACCGACTACACCACACCCACATCCGTACAGTATCGGGTGGCTTCATGAAGGACGAGATCTCAAAGTTCGCCAGTAGTGCCACCTTCCCTACAGCATCAAACCATTCACAAACGAGGTATTGTGTGATGTTACACCTCTGGATGTTTGTGATGTATTATTAGGCCAGCCATACTTGTGGAGGTGACATGCTGTGTATTAGTTAAGGCCTCGTGCTGTCATTATTTCTTTGAATAATTCATTATACAGGATACCGGAGGTAGCCCCACCTACCGACACATCTTTGATCACTGCTAAGAAAGGAAACAAGCTCATATCACAGACCAGGAAATTCATCTGTATGGTGCACTCCTAAAGTAAGGGGAAGATCGTTGCTACATCCATGACCCCCGCAAAGGGTTCCTCCACGCAGCAGCAGCAGCAGAGAGATACAGTTATGACAGAACACAGGAACAACTTCTCCTCACCCATAGGGGTACCACATAAGTTTCAGGTGGGTGACAAAGTTTGGTTACATCTGCAGAAAGAACGCCTTACAAGAGCCCATCAGAAGCTCAGACCACTCCAACATGGTCCTTACAACAATACCAAGCCTGTGGGGAACAATGCTTTGGAGCACAACATTCCTCCATTCCTTCACCTGCACCAAGCGTTCAATGTGGACCGACGTCGACCATGCTTCCCACCATTACTGGACACATCAGAGATTGCAGGACAAGTTCAGCATATGGAGGAACTCAACGCAATGGGGACCATTGCTTCCTAAGGGGGGAGGAATGATCCAGGTGGATATTGGTGGCCACCTGCCAAGTCCATATGGACCCCCATCATTGTTTCTCTAAGCATTTTCAGTTTCCTTAATTGTAGCACAACTTACTATTTTTAGCAGTTTTTTGGGTCCTGAACTTCCGGAGCCGTTTTGAGGCCCTAAACGACGTTTTTTGGGAAATCTAGGGGCAACATGGGTTCATGGATTGATTTTTCCCTTCCCAAAGTGGTATTTCTCGGATAGATCTTTCTAACGAGCTATCGTACGTATCAAACGGAGATCATATGCCAAAGTTACGACCCCAGGAAATTGATGTACCAATTTACCCAAACGGGCCCACAATTTGGCGTTTCTTCTTCTAGGGTTAGGTTTGGGATGTGAAGGGTTTTTCATTGTTTCTCAACAATAAATAGGCCTCCGAGCCTCATTGTAACACAATTCAGAGGCATGTAGTCACCACATCTCTTCTCAGAGATAAGCTACCATCGCCCTAGTTGGTTTATTTCCATTTCTGGTTGTAAGCATATTTCGGTATTTTCCATTAATGAAATGAAGCATTGTTTCTGCTGCATCTTTGTGTATATGGTTATCTCTATATTTTTTTGCATTCCTGTTTAAATCCGGATCAAATCTCTATGTGTGTGTCTTATGCATAATATTGGATATAAGGGTATCACCAGACTAGTTCTCTTCTCTTTCTCTCTTTTCATTTGTTGCTCCAGCATTATTGCTCTCCTTTTCCTTCAATTCCTGCTTCTTACCATCAATACTGAGTTCCTTTTCTGAAAACAAAAGAAGATAGAATACATAGTCTAAGACATGAAAGACAATGAACACTAAAATATAAACTAAAGTAGACTATAAAGATTTATACAACATATTCCTCAACATCAACAATGTCAAAGCCATTTTTCCCCATACAAGTAAGACACTCGAACAAGTTTTCTTCAGTTGGGAAATAGTGGTCACTATAATGTGGCGAGATGGCCTATATAAATAAAGAAAGTAGAATTTCACCATAAAAAAGAACACCTTCATAACTCGGTATTCAACCTTCAAGGAAATCTTAAGCACAATCATGTCAACTAAGTTACATGCTAAAAAGCTCAAGTTGTAGATAACTTGTGAAAACAAAAAATCTAAGGTGTGACGTTTAATCTTTTTTGTTTGATTCGTAATTGTCAGCCTCCTGCTGCAGCAGGTTACTCATATTTCATGATTGACATTTTTACAGGCCAAATATGTCATACTTTGCATGCTGCAATGCTCCATATTTGCTAAACAGTCACCAAGGAGAGAATGCTACTCAAAGTTCATCCACTGCATTCCAATTTTGAAGAGTCATTCCAGTTTTGCAGAATTTTCAGCTAAAGGGAGGTCCAAATAGCTTAATCTTGGTCTCCCTAGGTTTCAATTTCTTGTTTTAGAATATAGAGAATGAAAATCTGTCCAAACAACTTAATCTTGGTAGATTCTTAGATAGGTAGAGAATCAAAGGAGCCCAATCACTTAATCTGGGCCCTTGGAAGAAATAAGGGTAGTTTGTAGATAGGAAGGCATAAAAAGAAAAATTGAAATGCTGGGTTTGCAAGTCTAAGTGCACCCAAATCAAAAGAAGAACAAATGCTAGGTAAGTAGGCTGGGTAGGTAGTTTTGAGGTTACAGAATCTTGATTTCTGATCAATTCTATGTTTTGAAAGTGTCATCTCTGCTCAGGGCACAATCACCAGGCAGTTTCATGTGAAGGAGCTCAAATCAGGCATAACTAACTTCCCTTTCTTCCTCTTCCCCAAATCATTAACTAATTTCCCCAAAAAGAGGTCAAGATCTGCTTGATATCTCTTAGTTTCATTATTCCCCATATCATTAGCCTGGGTGAAGATCTGCTTCACTCAAGGAGGATCCATACTTTCTCTATAAGGTTCTATCTCCCCTTTGAAGCCTAAGATCTCTGAAACTTAGTGCTTTCTTGTCATCTCCATATTAACTACTGACATTATTATTTAACTCCCTATACTTTCCCCATCCCCCTACTAAAACTATGTAAATAATCCCCTTATGTAAATATCCCCTCCCCCTGGTTGAAATATAACCATAAATACTTCTCTGGGAATTACTAAGTCACCTAGACTTTAGTAAGAACCCTCCTTCTGCATAAATTTCCATTCCCAGGTGTTTTAGACCCCTTCCAAACACTAAGAAAACCCTTTCCAAATGATAAACCCCCCCCGGCGCATTTTTCTTTGGAAATCATTAATGTTTGTTTAATAATTTCCAACGCGCCAAAATACCAAACCCATTTTCTAAACTTTAAAACCCACAGCGCCGCAGAAAATTAAACCTTTAACGCGCACGCACTTTTACTAAACCTCGCGCATCTCCCTTTCCCTTCCACCGTCGGATCACCTCCCCCAGATCCGAAGACCCTTGTTCACATCGGGCGCCCTATTGTGGTGGTAGGTTACCACCCGATGTCCGACGGTTTTACCATCGTACACCGAGACAGGTGACGGCCTCCCATTGCATCGGGTCGCCCCTGACAAAAACCACCTATGTACCAAAGGTGGTCCGATGCACAGGCAAAACCGCCCTCCCCTCACGTAACAGGAGCGCCACCTCACCCTGCCACGTCGCCTCTACATCACCTCACACTGTCTGCACCCAGCCCATGTCACCCTACCATGTGTCTCTGCCATGTCACCCCACCGTACTGCCACGTCACCTTGATGATGTCAGCATGCTGATTTCATATCCGTACCAGAGGACCCCACTATTGACGTCAGCATGCTGATGTCATCCGCCGTACAGCTGACGTCATGCTGACGTCAGCAGCCAAAAAACTGAAAATTCGCACAAGCGCAAAAGTCGAGCTTCGGAGCTCCAGAATGAGAAACGGAGGCATTTTTCGATGTGCTATTAGCGTGAATAGCTACAGGAAATAGGCCATATTGGGGAATCTTTAGGGAATCTTTTGATCCCTTGGCCCTTTTTGCGCTGAAAAAGCCCGAAATCGCCCAATTTTGCCAAATTAAACAAATTTGAAGATAGAGAGAGACCAGGAACATAAATTAAAGAATATCAGATCAAATATGCAGACAAAAAGCACATCAAAGAGTATCAGGAAGCGGCGAAGACCATCAATGAAGTGGCAAAGTGTATCAGAGGAGATTTTCTCAGGGCTCGAGCCAAATCCAACATTAAAATGAAAGCTCTGAATGTCAAGAAGCAATTGAAGGCGCATTGAAGGCTCACCAGCACAAATGACTGCACATTAAACTCACAGAAGATCAGTGGACCAAAACTCAATGCACAGTTATGACAGAACCACTGCACCAAGTCACACAGGACACCTCATCAACTCAACTTGATTCAGTCACCTCTAGCGCAGCCCAAAGGACTTACTTGCATTTAATTCCAGCAACAATTAGGTTTTGTAAAACTTTTTTGGCAGACCTGTTTAGGTCAATTGTAATAAATGACTTCAGATATTTTTCTTATATATACCACCCTGAAAAATAGAGTAGGGGTTGGTTGGTTGATCAGTAGCTTGATCTTTGTTATTCCGATCTTTCTCTCAAGCAGAGACTCTCACTGTAACTGTGATGCTTTCTATAATCAAAGACTGCTGAAAGCATGGATTTTGAAACTGTCTGCTGTGTTTAATTGGCCGAGGAGTGATTGTGGAATTCCTGTGCTTCGACATGGTTCAATAAGTGTTTCTTAACTCTGTTAGTTTTATTCATGTTTGTTTTATCAGAAATCCGCCCTCTAAATTATAGAAAAGAAGAATAGCTTAGGATTTGCTTAGCTGCACCTTAGACTCAATTTCTACAATTTTTCATGTTTTCATCAGAGATAGTTATGAACATGCATACTTAAATGATCTTGTTTACGCTGTTTCTTTCACATATGAATGATATTTTAGGAATTCTTAACTGCTCCTAGATAACCATTCATTCACTTCACCTCCCTGTCAGTTTGATGAAAGATTCTTAATTGCCTTTCATCCCTGATCATCATTCCATCCTTTCAGCAAATTGATAATTGTTTCATGTGTGGCTATCCCGCTCCACAATCCTCTTGTGACCAAGAAAACGCAACAGCGACCCTTAATCCAGGACTCCATGCCCAATGGTTTGAAACTTATCACACCTTACCTTGCCTCTCTGCTTGGAATTTTTTACCTGGCACGCATCTTCCATCCAAACAAAAAAATCAAAACCCCTGAACCTAACAACTAGCCTAAAATCACCATCAACATAGTTAAATCATAAACAGAGAGCCCTCTCTGATTGCAGGTGGTCTAGAACCTGCAATCCAAAGATTGTTTTGTGGTTACCTCGGCCGTATCCCTACAGGAGCTTAGGGACAACCTGAGTGATAACGATAACAACATTTCATTTTCTAGTGTATGAACTTGTTCAAGTATATAAACAACATGTGCTCAAATAACAACATGAAAGTAAAATTTTTCTATAGTTATGAAAATATTTTAACAAAAACTAGCTACAAGGATTCCAATCAATATCGTGTAATACTAATTTCATCTTCAAGATTTGGTTGTTTAAATGGACTTGATACCAATTATTCTCAATTTCATTGTTTAAAGACAAAACAAAATCAAAATAAATGTCCAAAATACAATGAAACAATAAAGAGAGGATACCATGGAATAGACATTGCAATTAATAAAAATATGCTTACTTGTCCACCAATGTCATTTCTGACATTCCTAAAACATTAGTTTGCCCAAAATAACCATGAGTTTAAAGAATCACAACATTAAAAACCATACGAATCCCTACTAGAAACATTTCCAAAGTCAATGGCTCAGGTGCCTGAAGGATCTCTAACAACAAATTAATCATATCCAAGACATGCTCTACATTGTCTCCCCATCCTTTTTCCAATCACATTTCCTGTAACCTACCCACAACAGAGTCAAGTAACAATCAAATGAAGGAATTGACATTTGTTTTTATATTTTAATTTTATAAAATTTAAATTTTATTTGTTTTAGGAACATATTAATTCATATTTAAAGCCTTTCTAACATATGAGAAGGTATCAATCAAGTAGGGCATTAGAAAAATAAACCTCAATGAGGTCCTCAAACAATTTCTACAATATCGATATTTTTCTTGTTGTGATATCACGGGTAGAAGAAATTTAAAATGAAGGACCTTCAGCAATGCACGTGCAAAGGAACGGTTTGAATTTATATCCATTCCAACCACTATTTTAGATAGTTCATGAAATAAATTTTAATTAAATGCTTCTGTCTCCTTATCATTTGTTGGAATATCAAGCTTCAATACAACACCTAATGAATAACCAAAAAGCTTGTTGAGATACTTAATGTCTTGGCTTCCTGACTCCAGTATCTGGATGAGAAAAGAAAATATGGAAGTCAATCAAAATCCACATCAATACAATGCCACATAAGCATTATCACTTCCAAAGAAATAGCATACAATAGCTCCACATCGATGCTTTCAAGGAGTTCTTGTTTCCAACTTTCACGAATTGATGAAAGAAGCTCATCCCTTACTTCTTTCACAATTATGACAACCCAACTATAATTAGGATGATCCTATGCAAGAGACTCTTCAACACCATTCCAAAAATATTTCTCCATTGTTGATTTAACCTATTCATGCAAAACATATGTGAAGGAACTAAATTATCTACTTACTTCATCGAAAAGAGGACCAAGTCTTACCTTTCAGCAAATTCTAATTATTCTCACCTTAATTTTATCAGAACCTTTATTTATTCCATAGAGAATATCAACTAGTTATCTATCTCTATCATGAAGAATATAATTAACCATAATTTCATTGTCATTTAACATTTTTTTCCTCGAGTGTATCTCCCAATCTATTGTTTGAGTTAGACTTAGTGCTTGAGGAAGCTTTTGGTTCTAAAGTGATTTTAAATAGCTTATTTGGTTTTCCATTATCACTATTTTGGACATCAAAGGGACTATGAGATGGCATTGGTAGAGCTCCATTCTTCTCTGATTCCATAAATTTATTTCATGCATCTGATATTGTCATTTTCATCCTTGTTGCTCCATCACTACCACTGAAATGAAGAACCCTTTCTCGTAGAAGTTGTTGATCTTCTAGAACCTTTAAAACACATGTAATTATGAGAATCTAGACTCAAATTGGGTATTATAGAATTAAAGAAAAACACCTATTGATACTGAGGTATGTATTCGATACTAAGAAAAGATATTAACATGTCTTAATAGGATTAATTAATGGTAGAAAAAAGACAAAAAGACCATCTAAAGAGGTGTGTTTCAAAAACTTGATGTTTTCTCAAAAGTTTAAACTCAAAATACCAAAAAAAAAAAAAAAACTAAAATCAACTTCTATAGCAACCTAGCAACCTTGAGTTACTAAGGTGTACTATAGTAGATAGTGGCTTTTATAAATCCCAACTTCATGGAAACCAATTGATATATAATATTATATATATATTATATATATATATATTTATATATATATATATATATATATATATATATATATATATATATATATATATATATATATATATATATAAATACACCCTACAAATCCTTCTAGTAAACCTGTAGATATGTTCCTTATGTATCCACCAACAATATCATCTCATTAGAGGTGAAAAAATCCATTATAAAAAATAGAGCACAACAACACAAAAATTAAGATCGAAAAGCTATGCACGTTTTAGTCACTTATGTGCATCCTCATAGATGAGTAATCATAATTATACACTCAATTAATATGAAAATGGGAATATCAAGTGCATCTAAATATAAATTAGTAATTCAAACCTACTTGTGAATGGCCTTTGAGCCATGACTTGCATCATCCTCATCTCTTGATGTTATCTTGTATTTTTGTAGCATTGAAACTTCAAGCTGGAAAACCACTCTATTTAAATCATGTTCAAGGGATTTTGTGTCCTTTACTTTCCACAACAAAAACCAAGTGCAGTTTCACGGTATCCTCTACCATTGAAGACAACCTCAAGATGACACAAAATCATATAGGCACACAAAAATACATGTACCAGATACCTTAACAATTCCTTTCCTTTGACATTTTGACCTCTAGTTTTCCCTTTCACAAACACTTGAAAAACAACCATCTTTGTAGCTTTATTTTTAGTTGACGACATTTTTTTTGTGTTGTGGAGATAATTGTTTAAGAAAATGATCTATCTGCACAACATTAGACTGACTTTCTTTTGACACCAAAAATTGACTCAATGTGAGCTAGAAGTGAATTCATAACCTGTAATGTGGAAGTTGACTATATGCGAGCTGCACGCTGCTCAAATGGAACTGAATTAATAGAGGAATGATTGATTTCACATGAAACAAACTCCTGTGCTAAAGCATACATTGTACATATTGAGTTTTGGAACTACCTCCAAACCCTATAAAACAAGACCTGAGTAAGGTTCATAAAACCACAAATAGTGTTGCATCAGTCTATCAACATTTCTAAAATCAAAATCTGAATTCCCTTATAAGTTAGACTATGACCTGGCCAAGTTTCTTGAGAGACAGTCCCCATGCTTGTACATTTTGTGGTGATTAATATGATTAATGCCTCCCCATCTTTCTCTTTGCCTTCGAAGTTTTACGCTTTTTTGTTTTTCCTATGTAAGTAGTGTTAAATTGGGACAAATGAGATACAAACAGCTAAAATTAAAAAAAATGGTTGATATCAATCGCACCATGCACATACCCTTTGCAATTGATTTTCCAACTTCTCCTTCAAATTTTTAATCTCCATTTCCCTTTGAATACAGAAAAAATTGGTAACCTTTCTTGCTTGCATAACTATTGCATGTGCATGAGTTTTTTCAACCTCTAAAAGACCTTAATTCTTCCCCTATGTTGTTGCAACTCTTTGACATATTGTTGCATAAAGTGTCTCCATATGATTTTTATATTTATCTTCCTACAACATCCATTGTAGAAGGGAATTTTCCATCCTCCCCTGGGAAACAACCCTCTATTACTTTTATGACTCTATAAGAGCCATCATGTTTATCTCTTCTTGCTCCACATGGGATTCAACTTTTGAATCCATCTCCTCACACTCCATTTTAGTATGCAATTGCAGCTTTACGTAGCTCATCTGACCTAGATAAGCACATTTCTGCATGTACCAACAGCTCCAATCTTCCAAAATCATAGAGTATGATGGTTAATGTCAATTTAATTTCTGCATATAAATGGCTTTAGGGAATGCATGAAAATTTATTTTGTTACAGGTTCTAAAGGTGTTATAAACCATTTCAAGCTAAAGATCAAGAGAAGTAAAATTTTGGTATGATGGTTAATGTCAATGGTATTTCTACATATAAATGTATTTAGGGAATTTCAATCTCCCATATATGAACTCTTTCAACCAGAGGAATAACAAGGGTTTCATTCATTATTCTGAATAGGTGAAGTTGTAGATGCCATAGGAGAACTAGGAAGCATAAGACTTCCAACTAGGTAGCTGGATATAACATGGCAAAGATAAAGGAAGGACTAGCATAGCATCCTTAACCACCTTTTCCCAAATATGACACACCATATTGCAACTGCTATTGAGCAAGCAAAGAAGTCAAGTAGGCTTTCTATAACTCAGGAAAATCAAGATAAGAGACATCCATGTAATTCCTTGATATAGATCATTCAATCCTGTGGCCATTCATGCAACATATTCTGCAGTTCTATGCAATTGTTGGATGCTTATTGGATCCATGATTCACATCTAAATTCCAACTCCCATTTTCTCACTTAATATATTTAAGTTTTGTAGATCTATGTTGACTCTTGATGTCCCTCTAGGCTGGCTACTAGGAGAAAATATTAAATCCATGCTAGCAGCTGCAACAATATTGTCAAATGTGGGAGCCAAAGTACCAGGTGCAACAAAGCTGGCCATCATAGGTTGTAAAATAACAATATTAATTGGATATCCACTCAAACCAAAATTAGGAGTACATACATTTGAAATTTGTGGACTCTAATATTTCTCATTGGAGCAATCCCCATTGGGAATCCCAATAGCTAATGTGACAACATACGACTTAGGTGTAATAGATGGATATTGTCGATGTAAGTGGGTACCTGTAACTTGATCTTTTGAAGTCATTGAGGTCATGTTCATGTTTCCCAGTACTCTATTGTTTTATTTGAAGCCAGAGAAGGACTGTCATCGTGCCTTTATCAAAATACGTGACTTAACTAATTCAACTTATGATTTTGTGGGATGTGAAAGCTGTGGATTTTGGTTTAAAGAAACTTGGTTATGAAAATGGTTTTTTTTTAAGTTTTTGTAATTTCCTATGTTATTTGTGACTTAGCATGGTTTTTCTCCTTAATGGAAGTTGTTTCATCAAAGGATAAAGTAACACCTAACAAAGTAGTAGCGAAATATGTGGAATAAGAATAAAATGCATTAAACGAGTCATGGTTAACAATTTTTTCATTTTCTAATAACCCAAAATTTCCCACCTTTTTAGTTGAGCAAGGACTAGCTAACCCTGTCTTGACTAGTTGAGGATATGGTGTTGGATGTCTTGAAAAATATGCACCTACGGTTGATGCAAATGTTTGTGGAGATTATATGTCAAGGCCCTAGACTCTCGTAAGACTTGGATTTGAAGAACAATAGTACATGCCTTCAAATATTATTGCTTCAAATGTAGAGAAAGGAGATAGAAAATAATCTTTCAAATGTCCAAGACACGCCTTAGAAGAAGGAGCTATTTGATCAATTTCACTATCATGAGAAGCTCTACATGGCAGTTTGGAAAAAATTTCCATAATTTTTTGTAGACTTTCTCAAGTCTTCCTACAAGGAGATACATTGTTTCCAAATGATTTCAAGTTAGCTAAGTCATAAAAAAGATGAAGTGAGACTTGTGAAACTGTCATATTTCTTAAATAATCAAAACCACTTTATTTTTATGAATTTCAAACTTCAATTATTGCCTAGACATTTCAAGTGTCTTGTTAGCGCTCAAATCTACCTTAGGCTGAAATAAGGTAAAACTCAAGGCCACATCAAACCACGCTCACCCTCGTAGCTAGCCCTATGAGGACAGGAGAGGGCTCTCTCCAGTCAATCTCGAAAAAGGTAATCAATGAGGGTCGAGATGACTAAATTTGCAACTGATCTTAGGCTAAGTATTAAGTGCAGGGGTTTGATTTGATTTGGATTTTTTTAGGGTTTTGTTGAAAACAGTGAGAAAGGCAATTTGGGCTCGGGGATGAGGCACCAGAGATATGATTGGGGCAAGGAAGGCAATAGCTTTGATGCTTTAAATTAAGTGAGGTGGGTAGATCAGACAGGTCAGGAGCTAAGGAGAGAAAGGAAGTCTCAAGGATTCTCCTTAAACTGAAGAAAACATGGAAATTTAAACAAATTCAAAGGCAGAGCATAACAACTATGAATTCCACCTTAATCACTCATTTGTTTTAAATTCAGAAGAAGAAGCATGAAAATGATACACAGAACACTAGATAAACTTACAATTACTTAGAGAGGCACACCATCAAAACATAAAGCCACATGAATTCCAAACAGTGCTGCAAAACACTGGTCTTTCCTTTGCCAAAATTGCAGAGATAAAATGTACAATAGAGTCTAAGCTTTTCCCAAAAGTCCAACCTCTCCAACCCTTGAAAATGACTGAGAAAATACATCTTATAGACCATCCTAACCCCTTCCCATGCCTCTAGGGGTCGAATTCCTCCTTCTAGGAGCAGTTCCAACTAATTCTAAACAAGGAGCTAGAATATAGGCATCCAAACAACTTGCCTCTAAAAGAAGGGAAACTGATTCTTACACTTGATTTTTACTTTTTTAGGAGTGAATATTCTAGAATAGGTAAATAAGTGCCAAATTTACATCATGTACATCAAATTACATCAATATGGGTCAAAAATCACATCAAGAGGTGAAACTGGTCATAACTAGCTGAAATTCTGAGCTGGAAGGTGAAAATTTGACCAAAAATCTCTATGCGTCGCGCTCCTGAGCTCTATGCGTCGCGCATATTTCATCCTACTTTTGGGGCACTTCCCGACATCAAAATCAAGCTCACAATAGCTGGTTGGAAATCCCTGGATGTCTGCTATCCAGCCCAAGTGGAATTTCTCAATTTGGAGCTCATTTGCCCCTTCAAAAGGTGGTAGCAAGGTGGTTTTCATGGTGTTTTTGGGCCTTTTGATCATCCAAAACTTGATGAAATGCTTCAGAAATACTTGAGCATGCATAAATTACCATGAAAAACCCAAAATTATAAATTTTTCCTTCAGCAAGCGTCCCAATCAAAAGCGAGCGCGTCGACGCGCTACGCGTTGAGCTGAAAAACCTGTTTTTAAGCCAAAATTTTTCAAAATGACAAAAATTTCTTCGAATTTGTTCAAATTCAGAGCGAAGATCCTCCATCATGTATAATTCCCAGCCAATGAAGCCTCGGCCAAAATACGGAGTGGATCAGGTGTTTCACAATGCTTCAGTGTCCTGCTGGTGTATGCAGTTCAGTGGTGCAATCTCTGTCTTGGTTGTATGATGTGTTGTTGTCAGTCATGGTGTTGCGAAGTGTATGTTCAGCTTGTTGAAAATGAGAAATGAGACCTTGGTTTCTTTGTCTCCAATCGCCAAATGCGTGCCAAAGGGGAATGAGGGATTGAGAACACCTATAAGTGAGATAGGAATGGGATATGGTGATGGGGGGTAGTTTTGAAGGACATGAGTGAAATGAAATGGCAACATATTAGTGAGTCAAGTGGAATTAAGGACAAAGAAACAACCTTTGAATGTTATGGAGATTAGGGTTTTATCAATGGAGGAATGTAGTAGTAAGTAATAGGGTTTGGGATTTCACATGGGAACCAAAAGTATAAAGGGATATGAGAATAATGAATATGGGGAGGGGACAACGATATGATCACATGGTAGCGACAACAGTGATGGAATACAAAGAAAAGGTTGACAAATGGCAAGAATTTAGCACCAACACAATCTTCAAACTTTATGCATAACCCTAGGAGCAGATTTGGTATAAGGTAGGGTTTGATGTTCACCATATCAAACACTTGTTTTCTTCACATTCGAAACACCATAACAAATCCATGAATCACTGAGCAAGCATAAATAACTTAATTGCAGAAAAATGAAGTGGTTTGATGAGAATTTGGGTGATGAAATTTTTTTTCCAGCCTTGGGGCTATATGCATAGCACGCTCCCAATGCGTAGCGCGCATGTAATTTTACACAGGCCGATGAAGCCCAATGCGTAGCGCGCTCCCAATGCGTAGCGCGCTACATAGTGCATTTTGAAGGAGGCTTTTAGATGCCTTCCTAGTGTTGAAATCAGGAGTAGGATAGCTCATTGGAAAGGTATTGGAGTCTACTTTCTAACCCAACTATAATTTTTCAATTTTGAGTTCATTTACCTTGTCAAAAATCAAATCTCCCAAGACTGGTCAAAATGTGCCAAATGAGGTTGCCTCAAGGCAAAGTGTTGTTGCAGTCAACTTTTGAATGCCTTCCTCAACTCCAAATTGAGCTCATGATAGTTCATTGGAAATATATTTTTGTCTAGTTATCCTTTGACTCATCAAGAAAGTTATTTGGCCAACCAAACTAGGAGAAAACATGATTTTCCCAAGGTCACTTCAAAGGTGCATCAATTCTCCCAAGGGGATTGTATTTTTGACATTTATATAAAACCATGACATCTGTGTAAAAATAGAAGGAGGTTTTTCTTCCTTCACCTATTTTGGACAAAAACCTCTCTTATTTTTTCAAAATTCATCTTTTATTTCTCTGGAACATCTTTTGAGTGAAACTTATCCGGATGTGTGAAACAAGGGATTTTGTCGAAATGAAGAGAAATGAAGGGGATAAGGGACTTATAAATTCTTGGGGAAATTTTTGGAAGTAGGGAGGGATGTTAGGAAGTAGGGGAAAGTGGAATCTCAGAAATCGAGTGAGGGGAAGGGGTCCAAAAGGGCAAAACACAGGCCTAGCCTAGAAAATTGCCAAGCTGTGGCAAGAAACTTGGGTTTGTGCAAAAATGAGGAATTTGGGGGATCTCAGTGATGGGAAGTGTTTAATAAGGTACATTAATGATAGGGGAAAGTGTATGAACATCAGGATACAAGTTTTGCTAATTATTTGACCATTCAAGAGAAATTGCCTTCAAAACCCTGGGAGAGGGAAATGAACCTTGCCTAGGCGCAACTGAGGCATGAACAAGGTGTAAAATGACCCAATGGAACCTGACATGATGATAAAAACCTTCTAAATGATGATAGAATCAGCTGAATAGTGACATAGACTGACATTTGGGAAACTTTGAAAGGAGTGAAAGCAAACCCTAGACCTAATGCCTAGTGACCAAATTTTGCTTGAAGACTCACTGAAATGACAAAATTTGATTTTGACACCTTAAAATCACTTGTAAGAGCATGCTTGATCACTGGAGGAAGGATGCAAAGGCTGACACTAACATTTCTAGCAATAATGAAACAAACTATGGAAAAAATTATCTCTAAGAGATATATTATCCCAATCTATATTCAGGACCAATCTATCTTTCAAATTGTAGTAGCAGAGGCTTGATACCAAAATTTTACTTGTCAATTACTAAATTTAGATAAATAGCAATGATACTATATTCTAAACCAACATTTAGAAAGATGAAAGTACTCTTGGATTGAATAAAAAGTGTTATTTCTTATATCTGCATGTCTACAACACACACACACACACACACAATGGAAATAAAACTGAGAAAAATGTAAGAAGAAAAAATTATTACAACAAAGATTTGTAGAGAATCTGTAGTCCCGTGACTTAATTCAATTTAGAGTTAATCCCACAAAATCTTAATGAAAGAGTTAAGAATAAATTGCAGAGAATATATAAAATGGCCATCTACCACCAATTCCATGAACAAAAGTAAGGAGATTGATTCAAATGTGAAGTTCCAAAAGTGACAGAGCTTGTGCTTTCTCTATGGAAAAACAAGTAAAACCATTATTTACAGTGAATACTGGAGGATTGGTGTTGGTTGCAAAGTAGAGGGTTAGAGAAATCAGTGGGAATGTGTTGTGGCTAATTGTGATTAGATATTGGGTTCTCTTTGCTGAGAATGTCTTTGGTCAATGGCCTCTTTTCTATGAAGGATATGATTTGAAAAGAATTTGACTTCACTCTTCAAGGTTTCTTTGTCCTCAAGAGAATTTAGAAAGGATGGAAAAATGTTTATTTTCTTATAATATGGAATGATGGAATATAATGTGATCCAAACATTAGATGAGATCTTGGCATTAGTAGTAATTATTATTTTGGTGTCTTTGAATTGCTATTGTGTTTCTCATATAAGTTCCAAGGTTAGATGGCAAGTTCCTCTTAAGACAAGGGTTTTGAAAAATGGAATGACCTGTTTGAATATGAATCTGGTTGATTGATTTACATTTCAAGAACATTCCTACAAAATTATCTTAGTACAAATGTATATGAATGTCTTCCTTGAAATAATGAACATAATAGACACTTAAGAGAACCCTTGCAGTAGCTGAGCCAAGATGGTGAGACATAACTTGGCCCATCAATAAATCTGCTCAAAATATTTTTTTCTCCCATGTTAGCCTCAAGAGTGGTACACTGAGAAGAAGATTTCTAGATGGTTATGGACATTGAGAATCAAACTGTCAAGGAAAAATGATGCTATCACCTTGGGAATCCATGCTTTAGATAATTTGAATGGCATCTCCCAGTTTAAGGAGTAGCTAGCAAACATAGGCTTGCTAGAACTAGACCCATTAATGCTTAATGTATGGTGTGATGAGAAAAAGGACTTAACCACACATTCTAGGACTGTAAGTTTGGCAGACACTTACAATCTCCACTAATGCCCAACAGTTTGGCAATATATTCTCTAGACCTTTCCATTGGAAGGAAGCTATTTTAGGGGATACTGGGTTGTATTAAAGTCATCTTGGCTATTCTATATATTCTTCATCTTAATTATCTCTTCTAAATTATATCTATGGAACTAAGATTTAATGAGACTCTTATGGGTTAAAATGGAGTTTTGTAAGTCAAATTTCTTCAATTCCTGGATTTATTAGCAAATTATATTTATGCTAAGCACCTACTACTTGTTCCCATTAAAATGTTTTCATATTGTCGGTTTATGAAAAAAATAAATTAGAGTTGATCTCGACCTAAATAAAATGTTGATGGGAAGAATGGGCCTTGCGAGCCCAATATCTATGAGTTGTATGCAGTGAGGAACCATTATGGAAGTACAATAGGTGACCATTACATAACATATGTAAATTTAATAGAGGAGAACTAGTGGTATAACTCTAATGACAACCACATTTATCCTATTAGTGAAGATAGGATAAATACATTTAATGCTTATGTTATTTTCTATAGAAGACTCAAACTTGAAGATCACTTTGCGAAAAATCGAGGACTATTCACTTCATAGATATTCTTGGAATTAAAGAAAAAATTGACAACTCAATTATTAGTATGGGGAGGTTGGAACTATAGCATATGCGATTTTTTGCAGCCTTTATGGTTAATCAGGGAGAAGCTTATTGATAGCTAACATGATTACATACATTTCCATGGTTTGACATCAGGCGTTGTAATGCATTGTAAAAAATTTGGAAGAATTTGATCAATGTTATTTTATCATTTATGCTCATTTTATACAAGAGTCACATTGGCTAAAGCATACAAGTGACAATTCTCTTTTGGATTGAATCATAAAAAAACTTATTAGAGGTGAATGAGGACATTCAAGGGAAAGGAAATCAATCAATCTTGTCTTCAACCAAGGTGACATGTTTGACAAACCATTTTCTTTTTTCACTTGCTAACACTTGTGGTCAGCTGATACCCATTTGGTAATTTACCTTTGAGATTTTCAAAGCATAATCAAAGAACTCACACACTATTCAATTTGATCCTTTGGTGAGGGAAATGTTATAGGTCCATGTAGAGACATAAAGGAGAACCTCAACATGTCTCCTTGCTAATCTGGATCATAATTGATCTGAAATCACTTATGAATGATCTCAGTAAATTAATGTAGGTATTACAGATTCATGTGCTAGTGTGTGTGTCTATATTATCTTAGGCAACGGATCGATAAGATTGTGAAATAAACAGGCACAGGAAAACAGTAAGTGAAACTTAACAAGCAAATGCAAAACACAACAATTTAATAAGGAGTTCACCCAATCCTCCTGGGCTACATCTCCTAGTCCAACTTTCAGTGGTGGCCTTTTTTTATTGTGTCTTTAAGTAGAGTTTTCACAATGAGGAGCCCAATTTGAGTCTCCTGCAATAGATGATGCTTAGTAGGGTGGTACTTGGATTCCCTAAGACATTGGAGTACAAAGACTCCCCCTTACCAAGTCTCAACCTCAGCTAGTCTTAATGGGATGAGTCCAATTTGGTACTCAGTTCCCGATAGATATCCTCACAGGGATTGCTTGAACCTCTCAAGCCTTCTTGGTTCTGTCTACTCAATGTTTCCTTAGCTCTGCAGGTCAGCTCGACTTCTCTATTCTCTACTTATTTCTTCACTATCTATTATGTCTCCTCTATCTCCTCTATTTGTTCGTGGGTTAAAGCCAATCCGTCCCTTGACTGTTTGCTTCCTCTTCTGGCCCTTCGGATCGACTGCCTCTGTCCACTTGGAATTCCCTGCTTCTGTGTCATTACTACTGTGTAACATTTCACAGAGAGGTGGCCACTTGTCCCTTCACGAACTGAGCACCATCGCTTCCTCGAATGGTTCATTACTTCGGTTATTCCATGAAATGATTCATCCACCAACTCAGTAGTCAAATCAGACTTCAAACCTTTATATACCTCAGCTTATTCTTCTGCCAAATCCAGTCTCCCATCTGGTGCAATCTCCGCCATTTGATCTGGGGCCTCCAAATCCTACGGTCATCGCTTTTATCACACGGGTGACTTGCTCGACCGTTAGCCTGTGATGAGAGCAGTTTTCTCTCTCATCCGCTGGACATGTGTCATTCGATGTATGGAATCGTTGGGTCCTCTGATAAACCCGCTTACTGCCCGAAATGACTCCGATATTCTGCTAGTTTTGGAGCGCAGGACCTGCCTATCGTTTTAGCGCTTTTCCCACAGTTTCTTGGTTTCCCTTGTGACCGTGCACTTAGGTCCTTTCCTTTTCGATGGGTTTTGTCTTGCGATGTGCTAGTCGTGCATTAGAAACAGCCTACGTTTCTAGGTTTGAGCCTCCCAATTTCCATTTTTTCGCCATGCATAGTCCCCATGGGCCAACGGTTAGCACACTTTGAATGAAGGTCCTTATTGCTCCATGCTTGTTGTAAATTACCATTATTCAGAGGTTATTTCCTGATAGCTCATTGTTTACAAGATTTTAAATTCTGTCATAATTTGAAATAGTCATAGAACTCTGATAATTTTTCAAGAATCCAATTCAAATCACGACCTTCCCACTGAGAAAGCTTTTGGACCACCAAAAGTTGGTTTTCAAGCATCGACTAAGTGAGGATACAACTTTCTCACCTGTCCAATCTCTATCCATTTTGCATTGCTTGTTTTTGAACCCCTGAGTCCAATTCCGAGGTACTCAACATCTCCCCTACACGTTGTTCTCACCTTCCTGTCCAGAACTATGTCTTCCTGCAATTCATTAAGATATTCAAGTAGCAGGTCATCAATAGAAGGCAATTGACTCTGCTCTTTAGGATCCTCAATTAGTGAAGGTTCAAATAATCTCAAGCTATCTGCATTTATGACTGAGTATATGTGCATGTAAGCTGTTAGGTCAAGTTGAAAATAATTCTCACCAATATTTTCAAGTATCTTGAAAGGTCCATACCTGATAGGCTTTAGCTTTTTACCTTCCCCTTGCATATTGTCCTTGTTGATATAAGCCAAACTTGATCACCAACTTGGAAACTATGCTCCATCCGATGCTTGTCATGCCTTGCCTTGTACTTGGCTTGGCTCTTTTCCAGTTGTTCCTGTACTACCTAGTGGATTTCTTGGAGTTTTTCAATGAACCTAGTTGCCTTGTCCACATCGTTGTGTCCCTCAGTTGTTGTGTCCTTACCAAAGAAAAAATCCAAGGGTGACCTTGGTGTGAAACCAAAACAGGTCTCAAAAGGAGATCTCTGTGTAGAAGAATGTTTGGCTCGGTTGTAAGTGTGCTGCACATAACACAAATGTTCATCCCAAAGTTTAGGATGCTTATTGCAATATCCCCTGAGTAACTAGATCACTATCCTGTTAACTAATTCTATCTGGCCATCGGTTTTTGGATGGAAAGTTGTGCTTTTCTTCAGTTTGGTGTCCATCAGTTCCCATAGAATTGACCAAAACATTCCCACAAATCATATGTCTCGATTAGATATAATGGAAGTGGGTAATCCAAAATGAACCCATACATGTTGAAAGAATAGTTTTGTATTTTGTTCAGCTATAATCTGTTTATTACAAGGTATCAAAACACACATTTTGCTGAACCTATCCACAAAAACATACAGATAATCATGACCTTCCCTAGATTTAGGTAGTCCTCCAACAAAGTCCATGGAAACACTCTCCCAAGGATGAGAAGGAACTAGTACTGGAGTGTACAAGCCTAGTTTTTTATTGCTAGGCTTGCTTTTAGCACACATAGTACACCCTCTTACATATCTAGAAATTGTCGCGTCCATTTTTGGCCAATAACAAAATATTTGCAGCTGTGCAACTGTTTTACTTACCCCAAAGTGACATGATATTATAGAAGTGTGTGCTTCTTGAATTATCTTTACTCTTTCAGTTTGTGGGATGCATAGTTTCCCACAATGATATAGGAGTCAGTCCTTAACATGATAATCCAATTCTTCTACTTGTTTGCCTTGACTTAAAGTTGCATATACATCTTTAAAGTCTATATCTTGAGCATATTGTTCAATGTAGCTCTCATGTAACACATAATTATGCTTAAGTATAGTAGATGCATTTATAATGGGTCTAGATAACATATCTACAACTTTATTGTGTATGCCTTTTTATATATGATGACTAAATGAAACTATTGTAGAAAACCCATCCATCTATAGTGTCTTGAGTGCTACAAGTTAGTTTGGGATTGTAGATATTGAATTGGTTGATGATCAGTATGTCTTACTGTCTCTTTGCCCATTAAGTAATGCTTCCACTTTTTCACACTCTATACTAGTGCATACAATTCTTTATCATATGTGGGATAGTTAAATACTGCAGAATTAAATGTCTCAGAATGATAACATATGGGTCTACCGTACTATGCCAACATTGCTCCCATGGCATAGTCACTGGCATCCATTTGGATCTCAAATAGTCTTTGAAGATCAGGCAGTGCTAGTACTGGTGCTATACTAATCTTTTCTTTCAAGGTGTTGAAGGCTTTTTGTTGTTTGCCTCCCCACTGAAACACCTTGTTCAATCCTGTTAAAGTATGTAAGGGAGTTGTAATCAAGGAAAAGTTAGAAATGAACTTTCTCCAATATTGTGCTGCTCCTAAGAAGCTCCTAACTTCTATAGCAGATTTGGGTTTAGGCCAGTTTACAATGACTGCCACCTTAGAGGGATCTATCTTCAATTCACCACCCCCTATTATATGTCCCAAATAATTCAAAGATGTTTTGTGAAATTCACATTTTGAGAGTTTAACATAAAGTTTTTCTCTTTTCAAAACATCTAGTGTCTGCTTAACATGCTTTAAATGTTCTTCCCATGTTTTGCTAAATATCAAAATGTCATCCAGATGTACAATAAAAAAATCATCAAGAAAAGGTCTAAGTACATCATTCATTATTCTCATGAAAGTAGCAAGAGCATTAGTTAAGCCAAAAGGAATAACCAGCCACTCATACAATCCTTAATTTGTTTTGAAAGCAGTCTTTTGTGCATCTTGTTCTGCAACTCTAACCTGATGATATCCACTATGCAAGTTTAACTTGGAAAAATAAACAACTTCTTTCAATTGATCCAATAGATCATCTATGCGAGGAAGGGGATAACAATTTTTTATTGTTATCTTATTCAGTGCTAGGTAACCAATGCACATTCTCCATGAGCCATCTTTCTTTCTCACCAAAACAATTGGAGATCCACATGGTGATGTGCTAGGTCTGATGAACCCTTTCTCAAGCAACTCCTGCACCCACTTCTTGATTTGCACATTCTCTAATGCGGAAAACGTGTACATCCTAATGTTAGGCAATGGAGCATCTTATAGGAAATTAATTTCATGCACTATTTCCTTTTTGGGTGGCAGACCTTTAGGTTCTTGAAACAAGATATCATACTCTGAAATAACTTTTTCTAAATCAGCTTATTGTTTAGCATCACAACCCTCAAATACATTGGTTTTATCAGGTTTCTTTTCCTTTACAACCATCAGTAAAATTGTTTGCATGAATTTATCATTCGTTTCATCTGCCCTGAGTTTATGAGAGTATAATTATTCTTGAGCTTATGAGCTCTTACAAAGTATTCGATTCCATCTTTAACGAGTAGATACTTGTCCTCAAATCTATAGAAAATAGCTTTTCTATCATACAAGTAAGGACTTCCTAAAAGAATTCCACATATATCCAAAGGAATTATGTCTAACTCAACCTCATCTACAAATGTTGACCCAAAAGAAAACTTGAGTATGCATTGTCTAGTCACTTGTAGTTGTGCTTTATCATTTAACCATCTTAATGGGTATGGTTTCTTGTGAGGTGTAGTCAGTAATCCCATCTTCTTTACAATTGCGTCAAAAATTAAATTTACTTGTGAGCCACTATCAAACAAAGTATCAATCTTTTGATGTTTGGAGATAACTCGAATATGGAAAAGCTCATGTTTTTTTCTCTCATTTTCTTCAACAATAGTAGATTATGTAGAATTACTAGTAGATGCTTCAGAATTCTCCGGAGTCTGGCCCCAAATCTTTTTGAATAGTTGTAGCATTCTTCTTCTTCTTGCCCTCAAACTTCTTAGGTCTTAGCTCCGGATGCAAAATCCAACAGTGCTCATCATCATGCCCATCCTTCTTACAGTGAGTGCATGAAGACTTGCTTTTCTGTGCAGTATTGGCCTTCCTTTCTTTCCATTTATGTTTTCTTTTCTCCTTATTCTTTCTTGTAGTGGGTTGGGATGATCCCCCAACTTCTAGGTTTCCATTCTTTGCTCTAGCTTCTAGATGCGTAGCTTGAACAGATACCTCATCTATACTAGTGGGATTAAACATGAGGATAGTGTGCCTCATGTAGCTGTGTAGACCACCGATGTTCTTCAAAAGAGTCTTAGGTGAGTCTAATGAGATTCCTAGAATCAATGGTCTCTTCCTAAATTATTGGGTGTAACCTTGTACACTTTCCCTTTTAGTTGTCGAAGAGTTTGCGAGCTCATCATGGCTTGCTGCACATAGCCCAATGGATAGAACTTCTTTTTGATTGCAGAAACAAATTCACTCCAGAAAGAAATAGTCTTACCATGTCTCTTCATGTCAGATTGGGTCCTGCCTTCCCACCAAACCAAGGTAGTGCCACCAAGGCGTAGGCTGGCCAGCTGAATCTTGCTCTTGTCTGAATCAATACTCTACACTCTACAATAAACATCAATTTGTCTAATCCAATTATCCAACTTTTCTGCATTCAACTCTCCATCATATATTGGTAAATCAAATTTAACATCCTGTTTAATCAGGGATGTCTTCTTTTTATGTTCAGGGCTATTGGGAGGTGTGAGAAAGATTTCTTCTTTCCCTTTCCCTTTTGAGTGGTCATGGAGGAGAGACTCTTCTCCTCCTTTATCTTGTTTGGAGCCTGATGAATCTTCATCTTTATGTTTTCTAAAGTCCTTATACATTTCCTCTACCATGGACCTTATGTTTAGGAAACTATCTATAAATCGAGGGTCTGGCCCCACAGAACCTTCCTCCAACATTGTCTTATGAGGATAGACTCTTCCAATTTCAGGATTATTCTCGACCAACTCTCCTTCTCCTAATTTTATCTTTGATCTAGTTAACATTCAACAACTAAATCTAGCACAAGCTTGTATAACCTTAACAGCCTAGAGCTCTGATACCACTTGATCTAAGATCACTTATGAATGATCTCATTAAATTAATGTAGGTATTACAAACTCATGTGTTGTTGTGTGTGTCTATATTATCCTAGGCAATAGATCGATAATATTGCGAAATAAACAAACACTGGAAAACAGTAAGAGAAACACAACAAGAAAATGCAAAACACAACAATTTAATAAGGAGTTCACCCAATCCTCCTGGGCTACATCTCCTAGTCCATCTTTCAGTGGTGGCCTTTTTTTATTGTGTCTTTGAGCAGAGTTTTTACAATGAGGAGATCAATTTGAGTCTCCTGCAACAGATGATGCTTAGTAGGGTGGTACTTGGATTCCCAAGCCACTGGAGTACACAGACTCCCCTTTACCAAGCCTCAACCTCAACTGGTATTAATGGGATGATTCCAATTGGGTACTCAGTTCCCAACAGATATCCTCATAGGGATTGATTGGACCTCTCAAGCCTTCTCGGTTCTATCTGCTCGATGCTACCTTAGATTTGTAGGTCAGATCAGCTTCTTTGTTCTCTGCTTCTTGCTTCTCTCTCTATTCTGTCTCCTTTGTCTGTTCGTGGCTTAAAGCTAATCCGTCCCTTGATTGTTCACTTCCTCTTCTAGCCCTTCGGATCGCCTGCCTCTGTCTGCTTGGAATTCCTTGCTTCTATGTCATCACCACTGTGTATCGTTTCACAGAGAGGTGGCCACTTGTCCCTTCATGAATTGAGCACCAGCACTTCCTCAAATGGTTCGCTACTTTCATTATTCCATGAAATGATTCATCCAAGAGCTCAACGGTCAAATCGGACTTCAAACCTTTATATGCCTTAGCTTATTCTTCTGCCAAATCGGGTCTCCCATCGGGTGAAATTTCTGCCATTTGATCTGGGGCCTCCAGATCCTACAGTCATCACTTTTATCACACAGGTGACTTACTCGACTGTTAGCCCATGATGAGAGCGGTTTTCTCTCTCATCCGTCGGACACGCGTCATTCGATGTATGGAATCGCTAGGTCCTCTGACAAACCTACTTACCGCTCGAAATGCCTTCGATATTCTGTTGGTTTTGGAGCGTGGGACCCGCCTATCATTTTAGCACTTTTCCCATGGTTTCTTAGTTTCCCTTATGACCGTACACTCGGGGCCTTTACTTTTCGAGGGATTTTGTCCTGAAATGCGTGATTTGCGCTAATCGTGCATCAGAAACAGCCTCTGTTTCTGGGTTTGAGCCTCCTAACTTCCATTTTTGCGTCGTACATAGTCCCCATGGGCCAACGGTCAATGCGCTTTGACTGAAGGTCCTCATTGCTCCGTGCTTGCTACAAATTACCATTATTCAGAGGTTATTTCCTGATAGCTCATTATTTACAAGATTTTGAAATCTGTCATAATTTGAAACAATCATAGAACTCTGATAATTTTTCAAGGATCCAATTCAGATCAATAGTAATAGAGAGAAAAAACATTCTTAGACAAGGAGACATTGACATCCATGCTTTTTCTCTAGAATCCAATGAAAAGCCCTCAGAAGTGAAGCTAACCTTATATCACATTTTTGGAATGAAGGATACAACTTGATAATAAAATAAACAAGGAGAATCGAATTGACAATTTTGTAGAAATCCAAAATTGGTGCACAACATTGAAGCCACCTTCCTCATTAAGAGAAGGAACTCAACCTTTAAATTGGACAGAAAAACCATTCCTTGACACTGTTATTGTACACCATTCAAAAAAGAAACTCGTGATTAAATTGTGCCTCTAGACCCTTGATTGTAGAATTTGATTCATAATTTTAAGAAAAGCAAAACAATATAACAAGCCAAAATTCCTTGCATCTTAGAAGTTTAGACCGTACAACTATAGATGAGGAGAAAACTAGTGTGAAAATGAATGTTACAAATATTATCACAAATTACATTTATGATGGTCCAGTGTAGCACCAATGATGGATTGGACTGATAATCATTATTGGACCCTTACACCTCTCATATCTGGCCATGCCACAAAATGCAACATCCTATAGTTCTTCAAATTGGTGGGAGTCACATGTCAACCTTGCAAAAGTTGTTGAACTTGCAAATTCCTATGGTTGCAATGAAATCAATTTCAATTGTGGTTTCCCTAGTGAAAGAATAATTGTTCATGGATGCTTTGGTTCCGAACTGAGTGGAAGATCATATTTAAGTTTTGAGGCATAAAGTGATGAGTTTGCAGAGACTTTAAGTATTGCAAGGTCAGATTTATAGGTCCATAGCAATACAATGAGGTTGAAAACTGCAGTGTATACCTTTGATACTTTGAGTAATCGCATTTGAGCCATGTGATTTTAGGGATAAGGAAATTATCAGAAACTAATGCTATAAAAAGTAGCATGAATTGTAGGATGGATTGTGAGAATAGTTTTCAAAGAGATACTATTAGGGCTATTGGGAAGAGCACAAGTAGCTATGTAAATTGGAAATTGAATGGATAATTAAAAGGGGTACACATCTATATATGAAGCAATTTATACCAACATGAAGAGTTGTCTTGACATTGTCAGAAGAGGAACCATCTAATAAATAGTCAGTGTAATCTGGGCCAATTTGATTGAGATGACTTGTCAAGCAAGGTGGTATATAAGTTAATATGTATATTTTAACAATCCAACTTGCAAGTACGTACATTGTTAGAAACAATGGATGGGTACTTTCTAATTTGGAATTGGGGATTGTTAATGTGTATTCTATTGCAATTGTATTAATGTGTGTAGCTCAATTTTAGTTAAATATTGCAATAAGGATATATTTACCATATTAGGAACTAGAACCTTCCATTTATGAGCTAACCAAATGTGGCTCAAACCTATGGAGCATCATCTAATTTTTTGGATCTTAGTGGTAGATTTTGAGAGGCTAGAGCCTGGTTTAACATCATTCATTTCTGATCCCCACATAATAGGATTTTTAATGCTTTCCACCTTACTTTCTTTGCCTGTCTTCATGTCTTGGCATTGCAGTGTCTATAGATACTAGATCAAACTTAGGGAGTCAATTGAGGTTTTATAAGAACCTATGAAGCAACAAGGCATGTGATATTTTTGCATTACATTCATCAATAAAAACATACATGTCACATAATTAATACAAATGCATACCAAGCATTGATAAGTTTGTGGATGAAGGAAATACATATGATGGAGGTATTTTGTTCTAATGAACTGGCTAAGGGTTTAGAGTAGGAGGTGCCACAAACAACTCTATTTCTGAAGGAAAGACCTTCTCTGGTCGTGGAATTGCACATGTTTCATCCCATTTCACCTGCGATTGAAAATATGATGAGTGCCAACAAGACTTAACCTTAAAATATTGAAAAAAATATGAAAAAGGATACATAAACAACTAGTACTTGTGAAGTAAACATTTTATTAATAGGAAAAATAAGTTGAATGAACCACCTAAACAACTACTAAAATAGCTACAAGAACTAACTATGGTAAGCATACATACTTATTAATTCGGACCAAAATATATCCCTTTGAGGATATTTTAATCATGTTGTAAATACCACTTACAACCTCGACTTTTCTATCCTCCACTTTGGCCACCTACTATTTTCCTATAATCTAAAAATTGAAATCTACTGAAGCTTCCAACTCAAGCTCAAATTTACCAAGAGAATTCAATAAGGAGATTTGTAACAATATGAATTAAAAGTACACAGGTCGATGAACTACAAGGCCAACTAACTATACTTTATAAGGGGAGATTTGATTTCTGAGGACCAAGAGAGAGTTCCACCTAGTTGGGTGGAATAAGTAAACCTTGAGAGGGAGAGATGGTTGTTGTGTACACTCAAAATGTTAGATGTTTCAAAACTATAAACATAATTTATATTTTGAAAAGTCTTACAATAACTGGAGAAATATTTACTAATATGTTTGCACAATGTACATTAGAATTATAAAGGATTGATTACTCCTCATAATCAATGGTACTAATCATTGTTTAAGGGATCCACCCCTTCCCTTATCTAGTTAAAAAAAAAAAAAAATACAATAAGGCAATAAGAGACTACAAAACTCAAGGTAGGGTATCTCCTAGAAGTCCAAAAGCCCACTGTGGGAAATTAATGCCACATCAATATATTTCCATCGCCAAATATTCCTTTGGTCCTAATATATAAATTATCACCAACCTCATTAGATCGGTAACTTGGATAATTCTGCCACAAAATTATTGTGCCAGAGGCACAAATATAGGAAGGGAGTTCAAGCTAATAGCCTTATTCTCATTTAGTTTCTCAAAATCTCTCTAAGTCTCAAAAGATTCACAAAAGTCATCTTATAACAATTCAATAAAAGAGAAGATTGTTGGGTTGTGTTATATTCTTTCCACAACTAGCCCACGTAGTTAACCAGGGGGTTAGAGGGGGGGGAGAGCCCCCCTTCATTGCGCCGATTGTGTAGTGGGGGTGTCACAGGGGGTTTGAGGCATACCCGTAACCCCACTTTATGGGGTCCAAGGTAGCACCCTAGAAAATTTTGGTTTTGGACCCTATGTTAGGATGGGCAGACCCACCTATGGTTTTGTGCATGATTTTCGCACATGTTTTTGGATGCGATGGTTTTCGGTCCATGGTATTGGTCGTGATGGTTTTTAGTCCATGGTATTGGATGCTTCAGCATGTATAAATATGTATTATAACATTGAAAGTAACATAATGAAAAATCAAGTCGGTAGTCCCAGTTTTGGGATCCAAGGGAAAATCCCTATGTATATGTGTTTTATGTGTTATGCTCTCGTATTGTTTATTTTTTGTGTTTTCGAATTCATATGCAAGTAATTTCTATACAGGGTTAAAACCTACATTTGGTACCATAGTAGTTTTGGCTTCAAGGGGACGCCTTTGTTGCTAAGGGGTTTTTCTCGGGCTTGTGGTAGACCCTGTTCAACGGGAGATCTACGAGATTTATTCTAGTGGTGAAAGAAGATGGTGAGCAGTGGAAAGATAGAGATGGAGAAATTTAATGGTCAAAGTTTTGAGTTGTGGAAACTCAATATGGAGGATCTGTTGGTGCATAAAGATAAGTGGTTCGTGGTAAATCCAGGTACTAAACCAACGGGAGTGTCCGATGAAGAATGGAAGAAGTTGGATCAGAAGGCAAAAAGCACAATATGGTTGTGCATCTCAGATTCAGTATTGCTGAATGTATCAGGGGAAGCTACAACGAAGGCTTTGTGGGACAAGTTAAGGACTTTGTACCAATCTAAGTCTCTGGTGAATAAACTGTTCTTGCGGAAAACGTTGTATAACATGAGGATGAAAGATGGAGACTCAGTGACAAAGCATCTGAGCGCATTTAATACTGTGGTAAGTCAATTAGCATCTGTTGATATTAAAATTTCAGATGAAGATAAGTGCATCAGTTTGTTGTGTTCTCTACCAGATTCGTGGGATAGTCTAGCTATTGCAATAGGTAGCAATGCAACTGCCTTGCAATTTGATAAAATAGTCTTAGCCTTGCTGATGGAGGAGATGAGACAGAAAAATATGGAGAGACAGAATGGTGATGCCTTGTCTATACAAGGACGGTCCTAGAACAAAAACAAAAATAAGTCATCGAGTGGGAGATCTAAATCTCTAGGAAAACATGTAAAGATGATGTGCTGGAAATACGGAAAGGAAGGGAACTTCAAAAGGGACTATAAATCTAAAGCTCCTAATAAAGGAAAGGGATCTGATGATGCTCCTTCTACAGAGGTGAAAACCACCTCAGATGAAGGTAGGGATGTGTGCTTGGCTTCTTCAAGTACACATGTAGATCATGAGGCATGGTTGATTGACTTAGGTGCATCCTTTCACTTCATTCCCCATAGAGAGTGGTTTTGTGAGTATGAGAAATACGATGGTGGTGATGTCTTCTTAGGGGATGATAGGAAGGTTAGAATCATTGGTCATGGAAAAGTAAAGTTGAAGTTGCAAGGTGGAAGGGTTATAACACTTCCGGGTGTTCTGCATATTCCTGCATTAACTTGAAATCTGATTTCTGTAAGCAAGCTGGATGATGCAGGTGTAAAGACAGTGTTCGAGAAAGATACCTGCAAGATCGTTCGGGCAGCACTGGTATTGATGTGGGGAGTTTGGATTGGAACTCTGTACAAGCTGCAAGGTAGCACTGTTGTTGATGGGTGCAACAATTCTGTGGTTCCTGAAAGTGGAGTTGAAAATCTAGTGGTCTCTGGAGAGAAGACCATGTTGTGGCATCAAAGGCTTGGACATATTTGAGAGAAGGGCCTTTGAATACTTCATGGTAAAAGTGTTAAAATTTCTGTTTTCCCACCCCGGTTTTCAGTTTCTCCTTATTTCTCCCATGTAGTTAAATGCCCTTTCCCATAACCATACATTCAACAAGATGGAAAAATAAATTTTGCTGA
>APFE030069811.1:1267-12929 GCA_000404065.3 Pinus taeda | reverse complement strand
TTCAGGTGTTTAGTCAAGAAACCAAGGACAATTTTGGCAACAGGGAGAAAGAGAAGAAGGCTAGATGTTTTGGCAGAAGCATCTGAGCACATGGATTGAAAAACAATGAAAAAGTTTTGGTTGCATGAGGGCATGCAACACCTTCACAGTGGGGGTATGTTGAGCCTCAAACCTACACTTCTTTACACATCCTCTCAGCCTTTTCCTATTCTTTTCCTTCTTTTGCCACTCATTCCCTCCATCAAATTGCTCAAATCAATGTATTTTAGGACTTTTTACATGGTTTGCTAATTATGCTAATGACTGTGTTTGGTTTAGAATTTTGGTTCAAAGTGCTGCGTTTCCGCAGCTCACACAGGGTTTCCGCAGCTGATCCTGGTTTCCGCAGCCAACCCCGGATTCCGCAGCTGTTTTATTAAATGATATGTTCCAGGTGTCCTCCGGGAAGAAGAGCCAGATGGGCAAGTTCGTGGAACCAAGGACATGGTGTGTGTCCTTCCATCTCACCCAAACCAATCATCAAAACCCGTGGTCAACGAGGAGGCAACTACGGTCAACAGAAGTCATTGGCGGTGGCACGGCTCTGCGTGTTTTGTTTTAGAGCACGTGAAGAATAGGTGGCATCTTCCTCAGCCATGAAGATAGTGGGAAACATGAATCCAACAATGGATTGAATGCCCACAACGACTGTTGCCTAAATCTGAGGACACAGCAACACTACGTGTTTTTGCACAGCTGCTCAAATAGCTTAGTTTTTGTTAAGTTAGTTTGTTTTCCTTTGTTATAAATAAAGCATCTTTGAACGCTGGATAGTTAGTTGTTAGCGGCTGATATGTAATTTTGAACTCCCACAGTACTTTCTATTTTAATGCATAATATATGAGAAGACTGTTTTCCATTTGAGTGTGTAATTGATCATTGAACCGGCTGGAGTAGGCAGAGGGCCCCTGTTTACTGAAGGCCTCTATAGTACTCTTTAATTTTTTGCATTTCTTTTTCTTATTTCATGTATAATAGCTATACAGAATGCCTTTGATTACTGTGTTTTGATAATGTATAATAGCTGTATATAAAATTTGAATTCTGCCTATTTATATTTCTGCACTTTTCCATGACTGATCAGTGCGTTATGCAGGTTTCTTAGGTGTGCCGGGGATAGTTTCTTTCTTTTCTTTTTCACAACTAGTGACACTTGTGATCATCTTGACTATGTTGATGACCTTCCTTGTTTTGCAGCCTTTACTTCCTTACTATCATTTAGTTAATTTGCATAGTTGCTTTCTACTTTTAGACATCAAGTTATTTATCTATTGATGGATCCTTCTTCATAATTTAATATCTTCATTAAGGACCAAAATATCACCTAGCACAGCTTGGTTTAGTTGTTCAAGAACTCACAATTGCTTGGCTTATTTTTAATTGTCTCTCACATGATATATTCAGTTAAAAGACAAGAGGTTAAGAAGAAGTTAAAGTATTTGTGACTAGTCTTTCTTTTATGTAGATTTACTTTAGTTTCACATTGCTTAGTTTTATTTGACATAGATTTCATCTTCATTTTCTTGCAGCAACAGAGATACTGGGCCAATGTCATTAGTCTTTTATTTGATGCCTTTATTTTCCTTTAAGAATTGATTTCATTTCAGTTTTTGTTCAAGTTTTCTTGTAGAATACTTTTAAGTTATAAAAAGCTCATCACAATCTCACACACTTCACTCGCTTTATTTCATTTCCATCACATCACAGTAGGAGATATATACTTGAAAACAAACTTAAAAAGTTAAAAACGACAAAAGCTTAAGAAATAGATGCCTAAGTACATATAATACACCTCACTTCATCAGCTTACGAGCCCCGGGTTGACATTTAAAAGTTGCAATTTAGACATCACTAAATTGACCAAACAACTAGATCCGGGGTCTTTAGAACTCGTTCAATATTCACTTGTAGTACAAGTTGATCCATGTGAAAAAATGTTCTGGAGTCGAACATGGAAAGACATCGCCTGATTACTAGCCAATGATGTAAGTTGTTAACAGGCGCGAGAGGAATCATCAATAATGACAATGACCCTCAAGGTACTACAGTACAATTCACGTGGTGTGAAAAAGGACTTGGCGTCGAACACCACGCAAAATATCTCGGTCGAGAGCCATTAATGTAAACCTGTTGCTGAAAGTGAGAAACTTGCCATTGAGGCATGCAAGCTTCAAAGTACTGAAAGGGTTGTCCCTAGGTCAACTTCTTGGATAATGAGCTGAGGTTGACAAGAAGTGAGCCATTGTAGGAGGGCCTTAATGAATCCCATATCTACGACATGGAATGAAGCAAATGATTTTGGAGGTGAAAACAATCTGACAATACAGGGTTCAGGGTGACGGTCATGAAAGAATGGAGCATGAATGTATTGCAGTGGGTGAGACACAGGCGAATTGTCTAAATGATGTCTCTTGAACATATCGGCGACATTGACGATGGATTGGTAGAGTTAACCCCAAATATGGATGGTGTGACAGACCAATGGTGATGACCAGTGAATGGAACAACCCAACCCAGCTTGGATGCGGAAGGAAAGTGTCATGTTCAAGGGCGACTTGCTACCAATAAAGCTTTTTCAAGTTTTCTTCCCAATTTTCCCCAGTCATCGTTGACCAGTACCTCTTTATTTTTGTCAAGCTTGAGGAGGATACCATATGCTTGTTCTATAATCCGCCCTTCGGGCGAACCTGTCGCTATATTTTAGCGAGCCTAGCGACAATGAAACTCGTTCTCGTCCATTTGGACGAGTTTGTCGCTATAGGTTTTAACAAGTTTAACGACAAAGATAACTTGGTCCTTTTCAATTTTAGAGAGTCTGAAAGGGACGGAAAGGAGACTCCAAAGATTCTTTTTCGTCATATAATCCCTTAAGTCCGAAAAAGCGTAAAATAATACGAAATGGATGAATTTTCGATTGTTTTAATGAGCCGAACAAGACAATCGTTCAATATTTTTGTGTCATAATCCCTCAGGTCCAAAAAGATTAAAATCTAGAGGAAGGATGGCACTTCCGATGACTTTAACGAGCCATAGAGGCAAATCGCTCGGCAATCTTTTCATATTTTACGAGTCAGTTGAAAAGAGCTTAAAGGAGACTCGTTTTTCGAGGAACGAGTGATGATTTCGGGTAGCAGCTGATTCTAGGTAATGCTTGGAATTTTCAAATCACGACAGTGTCACAAGGATGGCTAATAGAATCACTCTTCGCAGATGTTCCTCGAAAGGGTAAACAATCAAATGGAGGTGAATGATCGGCTGAAAACAGAGTGGAGGTGATGATGAGAACACGACCAAGGCTCAAAAGCTGGCGATAAGGCATTCACAATGGTTATTTACCGGTCCATTTTTTAATGAGCTTAAACTCTGGGGGAAACATTTGCTCATGGCTTATGTTTATTTTTTAACGAGCTTGAACCTTGCGGTAACACTACTCGTCAGTCGTATAATAAGGATGTCTCATTCAAGATGCCATTTTTTATGGGGCTTGCACCTTTTGTAAGCTTTTCCCCGGATCCTTTCTTTATGCAAGCTAGGAAACGACCAGAACTAACACAAAACACGCATTTGTGCGGATTGAGTCGTATCTTGTAGTGTTGGCAACGAAGAAATATCGCTCTCAAATGCCGCTGATGATCGGTCCACTTTCGCGAATGAGCTGGAAGATCGTTGAGATATGGTTGAACGATGTTTTTGATGTCATGGAAAGCATAGTTCATAGCTCTATGAAAAGTTTCCCCTGCATTATTCAAACCAAAGGGTAGCTTGCGATATGCGAATGTGCCCCACGGACAAATGATTGTAGTCTTTGACTGGTCTTGTGGGCGGATATTTATTTGATTATACCCGGAAAATCCATCCATAAATGAAAAGATTTCACATCGGGTGCATTCATCAATTATCTGGTCAATAAAGGGTGTAGGGTAGTTGTCTTTTAGACAAGCTTGATTTACATCCCTGTAGTCGATGCACACTCTAACCGTTCCTTGTTTTTTCATCACAGGAACAATATTCGATACCCAATCGGTCAGAGGAATGGGGTAAATAAAACTAGCATGGACGAGTTTTTCAACTTCTGCCTTGATGGCAATGGCTTTCGTGGGGTGCACCTTCCGTAGCCGTTGTCGTACCGGTTTGACATCTGGATACATCTTAATTTCGTGTTCAACTATGCTGGAGTCAATACCTGGCATTTCATCATATGACCAAGCAAAGACATCTCTAAACTCGCGAAAGAGAGCGCTATATATTTCTAGTTCTGAAGAAGAACAAGATTTGCCGACATGAATATTCTCTACATCATCTGCTTTGGTTGAGATATTTATGGCAGTAGTCTCTTCAATATTGGATAGGTTTCTCTCGGAATCCACCGTATTTACAGTATTCATCAGAAAGTCAAACACTGAAGGATGGTGTAGGTTGCTGGAATTATCTTATTTCCAGTTCAGAAGATGGGAACGATGGTGGTAATCTTCCCATGGTGCCCCATCAATCATCATTGATTGAATGATTCCTTCGTCTGTAGAGTGTACTTGCAACCAAGGATCTGAAGGGGTGCCATATTCCTTAGACCTATCTATCCAAACGCTTGGTGAGCGTTGATATGGGTTTACCTCCCATGCTGAAAACATTGATTGCCAGTGGGGTTAGAGGTAATACCTGCAGATTATCCATTTTAACATCGTTTTCTGACATCTTTTGAATGGAGGATATCATATTGCAGGTTCCTACATTAGCCACTTCTGCCAAATTGGTTGGAGGCAGTAGGGTAAAAGTTCCCATTAATGTGGGGTCTTTTAGTAGGCCTACTCCGATATTCTGAAGCGTGCTAGGGCTTCCATGGATCATCGGAATGCTTCTCGTAACTTGCGAACTGTTGGGGAGAAAATTTTGTTGGTCGATTATTGTAATTCCTCCTTGGGAAGGAAATGCAATTTTCCTAAAGTAGGTTGACACAACGGCTACCATGGCATATATCTAGGGTATTCCCAGTAGGATGTTGTAATCAAGGTTTCCATTGATGACTTCAACATCGATTTCTACTGTTTTTCCCCCAGTTCGACTTGCAATTTACTTAATATCCCATATGGGGTGTATGCTCGTCAATCAAATGCTTTTAGTGTCTTCGACGATCGCGATAAGGATGGAGACCCTAGAGTTTTCCAGCAACTCATCGACATGATACATGTGGATGCCCCCTCATAAATAATTGTTTAATGAACAATTTTGTTGAGGGCTTTCACTTGAATGAGGAAATCTAGTTGAGTTGGTAACTAAGGGTCGTATCCTTTGTGATTAAAATACACAAGATTGGAATCCGTTGGGTCAATCCCACCTATTGTTGATAAGAAAGCCTACTTTTTGGAGGGGTAATTTTGTAATACCTCAAGATTCGACATCGTGGAGGGCGATTGGGCTAAATCCTCCACTATATTATAGTGTTGTGCTACTCGGGCACGAGGATTAAACGTCAATTTGTGTACTACTCCCTTCGGCGGTTTTATTGTTAATTCAGGAATGATCGGTGGCACAACTTCGGTCGAAGTTATTATTGAACTACTAGGTTGATCATTATCCTTGTTGTTCAACATCTGTGGATTCTCGTAATCTTTACTCCTTGTTGATATCAAAGCATCATTCAGTTGCTTTGGAACTGACAACATTAGCACTTGGGACAAGGAAGCATTTTCGCTAGCAACCAAATTTGGTCCTAGGTTTGGAAATGGATCAGTCAATACAAACGAGGTTTTTGAACTTTTGAAGGATTTTCTAAGTTCATCTTTATATGGACAATCTTTGGTCCAATGATCCTCGTCACATATATGACATGGAGTTTTTGGTTTCCTATCCCCAGAAGGGTTTGTAGAACATTTTCTAGGAGACGAGTCCTCCTGGTTTTTCTTCTTCCCTTGTTTTTTCTTCTTGCCTCCTGGTTGCTTGGGTTCTTTGCCTTTGTCTATCGACATGGCATTTACTTCCGAGGCTAGAAGTTCCTCATTTGCGTTTTGACTCAAAACCGTGTGGGACTTTTTCGATGTAGCCTTCACGGTTTTAGTGCTTATCGTACCTATCACACCATCGCTAGCATGAGAGTCTTTGTTTGATTTAGGAGGCAGAGAAATGGAAAATTCTAGTCTAGGAGCATCAGGGATTTTATCATAGAGTGTGCCAGACTGAGTATAGATCAAGTCTAGATATTGTGCACGAGAAATAACTTGCTCTTCAGTGATAACTCCTCCCTTTGCCACATCTTCTATAATAGCAGGTAACAATGAATTAATAAACCATTCAGCCAATAGCTGATCAGGAACATACATTTTTACCATTCTACGACGACATCGCCATTCATGAATATGATCGAATATGTGAGTGGCCATCGTTTGTTTGAAATTGGTAAGTAGCTCGGTTCCTGTTTCGTACCTTATGGGTAGCTGAAAATGGGTTAAAACGGTTGTGGCTAGGGTACTAAAGTTATCAAACGAAGCTCTAGGCAATTCGATATACCACTTTGCTGTCAGACCAGTTAGCGTTCGCTGAAAGAGGCGAAGCCTGATCGAATCATCGTTGAGAGTGTTGGATGAACACCATAGATGAATGGTCATCACATGATTCGATGGGTCTTCACCTGGATTTCCATTAAATTTAGGAATATCACATGAAAGTTTATGCGGAATCGTCGGCCACGAAAGGGCATAGGCAATCAGATCGTTCGTTAGTCGATTTAGATCTGGTAACTCTAAAGTTGCCACAAAAGGCAATTGTTGATTCAGGCTTGGTTGAGCATACCCAAGATAAGATGGAATTGCTTGAGCAGTTGGTCTTTGCATACCAGCATAATGCATTTGATGTTGGTAACCTTGGTAAGGTTGATGGGCATAACCATTATGATATGGATGATATGGTTGCCCATTACTTGCAAATACTTGTTGCTCATATCCTTGGTAGGCTTGCTGGAATTGCAGTTGTTGGTATTGCACCAGCCATGGTTGTGAAGTCATGGGCTGTTGTCCAATACTGACTGTTTGACCAAGATGGGGGTTGGCATTCCCCGTTTGAACCTATGCCATTCCACTAGTTCGTGATTGCGGTTGTGTCATACATACAAGAGACTGTTGCATTATAACCTGCGAAACTTGAGGTTGGCATACAACTGGAAACACTTGTACTTGCGATACTGCCACAATAGCCGGCATAGTGGGGATGTTTGTCATAGGTAAACTTTGTTGCATTGAGCATACAACTCTTGGTTGTTGAGGCAGGATTGACACCCAACCGCTAGTTGTGGTTCCAACATAACCCAAATTTTTTGTGAACTCACGCATGGTTGTCCTTCCGAGGAAGGCAATGAAAGGGTATACGGCCCTCTATATGACGGTAATCTAGTACTCAAAGGAATGATTTGACTTTGGGGACTAGTTTTCCCAAATTGACCCTGTGAAGGATCAATTTGTCGAGACTCAACGTAAGAGATTCCAGATACAATTCTGGATGAACGAACAGGAACAGTCCATACTATTGAAACAACGCCCGAATGGGCTCCATCCAGTGATTGAGAGCTGGTTGGGACAAACGGCACGCCGGCGAACATTGTCGGAATAGCAGAAGGAGCTTCTGCTGTTGCTATGTCGGGTAACACAGTCCTTGATGTCGACGGTTGTTCAGACATATTAAGCCTATCCAAAAGATTCCTTAGCGATTCTTCAGGGACTTCCGATGGCAGGTGAATATCTTCTGATGAAGAAGGACAGAGGGCGATCCCAACTCCAAATTGCGTTGGAGTGTTAGATGGACGATCTTCCACAATCTCTTCTATGGCAATCAATCCAGGAGGAAGGGGCAGACCGTCAGGTCCGTAAAATATTTCTGGTGCCGAAGAAGATATATGTTCTGCAGCAGCAGATGGTTTGGGAGTAACACCTTCCGAGTCAGTTGTAGATGGAGCTGATTTAGGAATAGAAGTGTTTACCATCACACTAGGATCAATTTTAATGTCCTTTTGTTGTTGTGGAATTTCTCTTATAGAGGCAGGGATACCAAAAACGTTCGGAGTAACCGGAGTCTCTGAGGATGTCGGAGTACTGGCTCCAACCAACCTAGGGGACTTTGACCCGGTCAAACGAGTTCGCTTTGTCTGGAATGGTTTCATTTCTGGAGTCAACGATGGTTGACTCGTAAGTCTCCGTAAACGACGGAGTTTTGATTGACTTTCTTCCACGATTGCGGGTTACTTGATCAACTCAAAATGAAAGGGGAATTTTTTTTCGAATTAAATGAATTTTAGATGCTTTGACACAACTTGTTTTTTCAATTTTTAAGAGTCGAGAAAAAGAAAAAGATGACTCTAGTCGCCTTCAATTTTTAGTGAGCCTGAATTGACAAGTGCTCAGATGGACCTTTTCTTTTAAGGAGTCTGAAAAGGAGCAAAATAGACTACTCTAGAGATCTAGGCAGAGGGGATTACCAAACCAATCGCAAAACTGCAGAATACTTTTTACGGTACGTCAGTCAATCTTCCTGCATGTTGTGTTCATTGCATTGTGATCGATAGGGCGGCAAACACGGCTTCCTAAGGATAAAGGATGCAGCCTATTGTGATCTCCCAATATATACTCGACAGTACGTGGGAGCACAAGTCCGTACTGGCACTTTCCGTCTCAGAGTAGAGGAATCACACAACCAACAATGAAAACAATAGTTACCAGGTTTTACGATGCCGGAATACATCTCTAGCCTAGACCTATAGATGTTGTGCGTTAGGTTCTAAAACGTTGTTAGATTCATTAAATTTATTTTAAGTTGATTTTGTTTAAAAATTTTCCTTTCAGGTTCACCGCGTGATGTGTATACAATTCCTAAAATGTAGTCTAAGATGATAAACAACTGTTTAATCTTCTTTTGGCAATGAAAATCCTAGCTACTAAGGAAAGAAAGTTGAGAAGTCTTTCAACAAAGAGCACAGAGCACACACTAAATGCACTGTCCTAAATCAAACCAAGTAGTCTAAATGCAAATGCACATGCATGTATTTGTTTTCAGCCTTCTTAATGTATGAATGATGATAAGAAAGCTAAGTGCAAATCTGAATTATTTTCAAAGCAACAATACTCATTAAATTTCTTTTCAAAATGAAGTGAAGGTAAGGGAGACACTTTGCGATTTCGAAACGAAAATTGCTTTTTGACACTTTAAAAACTACTAATTCAAATCATATACAAGAATAACTGTATAATCGATTATCAAGCACAATGCAATTCTCTTCTATAACTGAAAACGACACTTACGACACTTTCAGACTAAGAAACGACAGTTCGACTATGCTACTTCTTTGCAAAAAGAGAACTAAAAATGGCGTACAATACATAAAAACACTTACAGTTCTTTGCACTATAGAGGCAGAATGATGTAAGAGAAGGGGGTTTTCATAGAGATATACTGACCACAGAGAGCAAAACTCCTGAATAGAACTTAAAATAGTGAAGGAAAAACCAAAGTCTAAAGGTAAAGTTAACCTTCCCTGACCATCACACCTGTCACATAGGGAATTCAGTATGCAACACACCTACTGCACACGGGAAGTGTGATGCATAAAGGCTGCCTTAAAGGCAAGGTGCGATGGTACCATTGTGAGACTTTTAACGAGTTTTTTCTCACAATTTGCAATTCAATTCAGGGATTTAGGTCGAGTAAGTGATGTTAAGTAAATGTAAATCGCAGGGGTTAATCTAAGGAGGTTACTAGAGCCACCACTTAGGGAAATTAGAACGTTTGCAGATCTATTGTTTTATTCATAAACAAAACTCGGAGATAGACTAAAGCAGCACTGATCTACTTTGCATTTGTATAACAAATGCAGTTCGAAGGCTAGTTGGCTTGACTTCAGGCTCCGTCTGCAAGGTTATAAAAGAAACAAAGATAGGCTAACAAACAATCTATTTGCTCCCCAGTGGAGTCACCATTTTGTTACCAGGAATAGTGTCCACTTGGATGCTTCTATTCCCACTAAGACTGGTAGCTATCTTAGAAACAAACAAGTAAAGTCTACTCTCATTTTCCTTTATGAAAATAGATAAGAGTGGAACAAAGGAGACCAACCTTAGTCTTGCACTTGATTTCCTTGTTTGATTCCTATCCTTCCTGATAGAGCTTTGCCGCTTCTTCTTCGTCTGCCGAGCTTCAAAGAGAACCTGTGGAATCATAGCAACATACTACTATCGAAGAACAAAGATCTATATTCATAAATAACACAGGACCAGATATGTGTTAAACAATACAAATGCATATATAAGCAAACATACAATAATATGGAGGAAAACTTTAATAGCTTTATTAAGATCAAAAGTAGCAAGATGATTACAACCATATGTTCTGACCCAGCATCATCCTCCAGCAAGAAAGCCCTTCTTCACCTCAAGTAAAGCTTAGATCGCCCAACACTATGAAGTTACACCAGAAAACCAATAGCACTTCTTTGCAAGATACAAGATTCTAGCCTCCTAGACCTCTGTGATGAGGGATCCATATATAGATGATTGTAGGGAGGCGAGTCATCTTTTGGGGTCTTGATTAGTGTCCTCTCTCTGATAGTTCTTGATTCCACTTGGAGAATGATGATCTCTTACTCATCCCTGGTCGAAAACAGAGAGGTAAGTGTCAGAGGGGAAGCTTCTGGAAGATTCCATGATCTTCCACCTCGCATTTTGTCCTTGCCATTTGTCCATTCCTGACCATCGCACCCTACAGAGGAGCAATTTAGTATGCATCGCACCCTGTACACTGGGAAGGTGATATGCATCGCACCCTCTGCACCGAGATTTCAGTATGGTCCAGTTTTGACAATTTATGAGCAGTTTTCAGTGGAGAACTGATGGGAGATGATGTAATCAGCTGACCTTGTTCCTTTAGGCAGTGAAGCAACACTTTTAGGGACTAAAGCCCTCAGTTTATGGACATTTATGATTGGGTTTGAAGTGCCCAAAAATGTCTATAACAGTTGCCCCCTAAAGCATGAGGTCGTTAATCTTTCTGATGTCGGGTGAAATGCTTTACTATGAGGATCTAAATTTTTTGCGAGCTGGGAGGCGACCTGTAATAAGATAGAATACAATACATTATTTTGACAACATTTTTTCATGATCTAGCTGAGGCGGGCATTCCCATGCTCAGCTTTATAAATTCATTTTCATGTACATAAGACAGACAATTGCCTGTGTGACAGACTGATGATATGGACCCATCATCCTTTGATTTGGATGATCATCTATTCGGCAATGATGTACACTTGATGTCTTTATATTCCTGAATATATCGCACCCCGGATGGATGAAACTAGATCCGGGGTCTTCAAAACTCGTTCAATCTTCACTCGGAGTACAAGTCAATCCATGTGAAAAATGTTCTAGAGTTGAACATGGAAAGACATCGCCTGATTACCAGCCAATGATGTAAGTTGTTAACAGGCGTGAGAGGAATCACCAATAATGACAATGACCCTCAAGGTACTACAGTACAATTCACGTAGTGTGAAAAGGGACTTGGAGTAGAACACCACGTAAAATCTCTCAGTTGAAGGCCATTGATGTAAACCTGTCACCGAAAGTGAGAAACTTGCCATTGAGGCATGCAAGCT